>VYZQ01026196.1:2410-22408 GCA_013400655.1 Mystacornis crossleyi | reverse complement strand
TGTTTCCTTGCAGACTACAGACCCTACCTTAATAAACTGATTATATATTCATATTAATGAGAAACTGTTTTATCTGCCTGTAATTGGTGCAGTAAGGAGCCATGGCCCATTCCTAATGTCACCTACGCTGAATTAATAAAGCAGATACACTCAGCTTTCAAAGTAAGAACTTCAAAGGTGAGAAAGTAAAAGCATGATTTTGTTAATGTAATCAGGAGACTGCACTGGAAACAAGGGAAACATAAATTATGTAAATCGGTAACAGTTTATTCTGCATTATTAAATGAGAAACTGCAGATTGTAGAGGTTTCTGGAATCAGCTGGACTGCTACTCAACTGAATATAAGCAGAACAAAGTCCCAGCAGCTTAAGCAGCTGTGTTTTAGGAATCAAAAGAGAATTTCAGAATCAAAGGAGAGGAAAATCCTTCCTGCAGTTGGTTTACCTTCTTTTTTTCTGCTTAAAAAAATATAACATGAACAAACAGCACAAATTGATAATGACTGACACATGAAATTTAGAAAAACAAACCAGAAACACTCTGAACTGCCTGTGTGTTGTTGATGAGCTGATGAGTTGAACAGGGGCATTTCAACAGACGAGATCCCTGGCCAGAGCAGAGGGTTGCTGAAGATCAGCATTATCTGAAAAACCCTATTAAAATTCTACATCATAAATAAAAATGACACTATTTTCTGCAAAGAATTTGGCAATGGAGAACTGTTGCTTTATATGGAAGTAAATCTTGTCTCCCTATCAGGAATTAAAAGTCTACTTGAAATAGGCAGATACTCATTTCAGTTTGCCAGTTTGAGCAAGAAATCAACATTTGCCTTATTTTTGGTGACCAGTTAAACTTGAAACCTTGCACTTCTCCAGAGGTTAGTGTGGCAGCCGAACTCCACCTCCATTTTTAAGGAAGCCAGGGCAAGTTCAGCAGTCCTACTCTGTCTGTGATTCTGTACTGCAGTTGCAGGGACTTCTTTCCTCAGATTAATCTTTCTTCACTGCTTTCTTGATGCCTGCAGGGTGCTTCTTCCAACAATCTTCTGACATTCATGACTCCTCAAAAGATATTCATCCAAATACAAAGCCTTCAGTTTTCAGCAATTCCTACAATGGGACCGACAAGATTCTCTGAGCATCATGTGGGTGATCAGCAAGCATCCTGTGGCCTTTGGTTCATGTACCAGCATTTTGGGGTGTGGTCTGTTCTTTCCTTCATGGCAGCTTACTATCCCTGCTTTGCTTGGAAGCCACTCAAGCCGTTTCAGTCTCCTGGGGAGGGAGATCTGGGGTACTTAACACCAATTCTCAAGCATAGGCTTTACTGCTAGACAGAAACACGCCCTCTTGGTTTCACAGAAACCTGCTAGTTTTCCTCCATTGCACACTCTCGCTTGCACACCCAAGGTTAAACACTTTGTCAAGTGTGTGGTTGCTCAGAATAGCAAATATTTCTATTTGACTTTCTCTCTTTCGTAGCTTGTGGCACTTCTGGTTGTCTGGATTATGTGCGTGTTTTTGAACCAGGGAAGATCCACAGGGATAACAGTTTCTGGCAGTGCTCACATATTTTCTTGTTTTATATTGGTACATGGGCTTTGGCAGGGCCAGAAGGTACCTGAACTTTTTAAAATGTCGTGTCTAAAGGCACCATATTTGAGGATATGATTTACATGCATCCTTTACTAAGCAAGTGTCCACAATGTGGGCAGCTTTTGTTATTCTGTCTTTTCTCTTAACATCTGCCAACTTTTCAAATGCATTCAGAAAATAGAAATAAGTACATTGCACACAAAAATCCATTACAGGCTCCTCCTGCCTGTGAGAGTGTGGTAAACTTAGCAGAATTCAATTAAAGTTTATAGTGCACTTTACCAGGAGGGTAATTTTGATGTAATCATAGACAAAATCAGATAGGAAGGTTGTCATAATGGCATCAAAGTATGCAGAGACAACACAGCTAAAGGAGGGTTTTTGCTGTGCATTCCAGATCTAAAATACATTTCAAGCTACCCCTGAAGGCCTCTGCTTTGACCTATTGCCCAGATAAAGTCAACCTGGACAGCAGGAGGAAATATTTTACCCAGACTCTGGTGTTTTAGATGCTTTGTCATAAACAAAAAGGAATCAAAGACAGAATTTCATTTCAGATTTTCCCATAAGATTCTCTGAATGAACATCACAATTCTGATGTTAAAGATTTTAGTCAAAGGACTATAAATTAAAATCTAACAATTCTCAACCATTTGTGCTAAACCTCATAAAAAATATAAGGCTGCCCTTTGTCCTCCCTACTACCTCCTGGATTCTGGCTTCCTGTAGTCACAGCCAGAGGAGATAAGAAGCTTCCCTGGACATTTCTTCCTCTGCATCCACATGTAAAATATCTATTCAGGTCTTTGCAGGGACTTCTGCAGATTCGGGGATAGCAAGATCACAGCCACATACGAATGATATACACAATTAAACATGACCTTCCCAGAGAGGCTAAAACACCATGGTGATTTACTGATTATTTTCAAAAGCAGAAGGTCAGAGGTAGATGGGATTTTTTTCCAAAAACACAAGGGCAAAACACAGATGGATTTCAAAGAACGCCAGTTGCTAATGATGTTACATCCCCTGATAATCTTGCCTCACCACATGAGGAATGTTTGGGACTGAACGTCCATAGCTAAAACACCTAGGTGCATATAAAGATGTGTAAGAGCTGTGCACCTTCAGAATTACTTCCCATAGGATTTTTACCTATGCTTTCACTTGATTTCAGCTTCCCAGTGTGACATAAATGTTACCAAGGTCCCCTGCACAGGGAGGTCAAACACATGCCTGTTGTGGCAGACAGAAGCCCTGGAGAAACACCCAGAGTACCCTAATTGAGCAAAAAAGCACCGTGGGCTCATGCCCCAGTCTGTGTGCTGGTGGCTATGAGAGCTCTTGGCCAGTTTATCTACATGTTATATCAGCATATCAGAGTTCAAAATTTCTAGAAACCTTTAAACTATTCAATTACCTTTTGGGGAGGACAGCAGAGGGACTGAGAAGATGGAGTTTTTTTTTTTTTTTTTCATAAAATCATGAAGTGGTTTCGGTTGGAAAGGGACCTTTAAAGGTCAGCTAGTCCAACCCACCTGCAGTGAGCAGGGACATCTCCAACCTGACCAATTTGTTCAGAGACCTATCCAGCCCAACCTTGAATGCTTCCAGGGATGAGGCATCTACAATCTCTCTGAGCAACCTGTTCCTGTGTTTTATCACACACACCATAAAAGATTACTTCCTTATATCTAATCTAAATCTACCTTCTTCTAGTCTACAATATTACCCCATGCCTTAGTGCAGAAGGTTCTACTAAAAAGTTTGTCTCCATTTTTCTTACCAGCCCCGTTTAGGTACTGGAAGGCTGCTGTGAGGTGTCCCCAGAGCATTCTCTTCTCCAGGCCGAAAAACCGCCACTCTCAGCCTGTCTGCAGAGGAGAGATGCTCTAGCCCTGTGACCACTTTTGTGGCCCTGCTCTGGACCTGCTCCAAGAGGTCACATCTTTCTCGCCCTGAGTACCCCAGAGTCAGATGCAGCATTCCAGTGTGACCACTTTTGTGGAATCCCCTGCTGGCGATGCTGCTTTTGATGCAACCCAGGATATGATACCCAGTGAATAGTATGTACATCAAATCTCTCCAATTAGGGAGAAGGTTGATAGTATTTTACTTCTTGTCCTCGGTTTCTGAAGCAGCAAGGATTTATAAGGATTTGTTTATAAGTATCAGAGTACTTACAAACAAGTACAGTACGCAGCCATCTGTTCAGAAGATAAGTGTAACACACCAGGTCAGGCCAAAGGTCTGTCTGAGCCAGTACCCTCTCACAATTACCAAAAGCAGATGCCTAGGTAAAAGGGTAAGAACAGATCAGTCATATTTGGTACTTCCCACATCAAGAAACCTCCCCAGGACTCTGGGGAACCATTTGTCTCCTGCATGAATTCAACCAGTCTTCCACAGAAGCCATGGCATTTTTAGTATTCATAACATCCTGTTACAAAGGCTTCTAGGGTATAATTAAACCTCACATGAAAACTATATTTCTGTCTTTAGAACCTGGACTGTAGGTTCTTGCAGTTAAGCAGACTGTACTTAACTGAGCCCTGTCACCTTTCCCATACAACTCAGTGTTGTTACCCACCATCACACTGCCAGCACCACCTTGTCAGGCCCTGGCCATTCTCTGAAACCTCTCCAAGTTGCATCATGTTCTTTTTGAGATGAAGGGACCAGAAGCGCACAGAATTTTCAAAATGCAAGCCACAGCTTTTAACAGTACCAGGATTTTGTTTTCCTTTCTGTTCTACTTTTAATAATGCCAGTGCTGCTCGTCTTTTTGACTTCTGAGCGGCTGTATTCAGGGAACTCTGCCATATGCTCAGATCTGCTTCCCAGGAACTTAATGGCCAGTCCAGAACCCATCATATAATATGTGAAACTACGATTGTTTCCCCTCCATGCATCACTTAACATTTATCTATGTTTAATTTGATCTGCCCATCTACTGCCCAGCCACTGAGCCTCATAAGATCCTTCCATAAATTTCAGTCAGCCTTCATCTTTACTATTGTGAATAATGTTTATTGATAGCACTAAATCATGTGCTTAATAACAGTTCTCCCCTTTTCCATTTCATTTATGAATATATTGAGAGTGAATAGATGAATATGAATGAGTATCAGCACTAATCCCAGCACAAACCCTTTGGAACTCCACTGGCAATTTTGTACTACTGTGGAAACAGATCAGAGTCCTATTTCCTTTTCATACATTTAAAAGTTCCCTTTGTGTTGCTGTATTAATGGTCATGTATGTAAGCCACACATGCCATAAGTGCTCTGTTTTCTTAGAAGATTTCTGGTTTGAGATCTTGTTGAATGACTACAAATATCATTTCACCCCACCTTCAAGTGGGGAGAAATTAAACTTTGAATTTTGCCTTAGTTGTGCAGCGGGTTTGAGGCTTTTTAGGTTGTTTTCTGAAACAAATCAATTAGATCTAAGAAAATATTTTCTAACTCATCAAATAAAAATTTTACTTTACTTAAACCTCTACAAGGAGTTTTTTAAAAATAAATCAAATCCACAAAGTCATAAACTGACATCTTGGTGCACATCCAAAATTAACCAAAATAAAGCTGAGGGTGTCTGCAACTTCAGCAAAGACTTTTCTTGTCTTATATGCAGAAAACTGTTCCTTGCATGATGTACTGGGCTTCAAAATATTTCAAAGTGTGGCATAGAGTTGGATGTTGCACAGTAAAACAAAAGCCAGGCTCAATAGAGGCATTTATCTCACAGGGGGTTAAAAGAAGGTTCCCATTTATCAGAACATTTCAGTCAGGCAGAAATTTTCATTGACCAAGGCACAAAAGACCAATAATCACTCTGACACTCCTTCTCTCCCACATCAGGATCAATGCCAACAGAGCTAGAGCAGATAGCGCTCCAGCTGTGTTAAATGTCTAGGGTTATGGAGATTTTCCTCACAATCCAGGATTTAGAGTCATGATGCTCGACCTCCTCCTGCTGCCTAATTGTTGTGTTCAGTTCACACAGAAAACACGTTAGCTTCCATGCTCACATGGCAGCATTCATCTCTGCATGACACTAAACAGCTAAACAGAGTGGGAAGGCTGACATCCCCCTCCTCTCCTGTGTGTCTGGAGCCATCTCAGACTGAAGTGTCTAAACCTCAGCAACAACAGCACTCAAACTGCTTGGGGTTGGAGGGAGTCTTGTACAACCTGGTCCAGTGGAAGGTGTCCCTGCCCATGGCAAAAGGTTGGAACTACATGATGTTTCAGGTGGCTTCCATCCCTAACCATTCTGTGATTCTGTGAGATGATAACAAGCACCTATTTAATATCAAATTTGAAGGAAACCCTGAAGAATCTCCATGCTGTAATCATCAGCAGCAGAAAGACAGATGGCTGCAAGTAAAACAATGTAAGAGCAGTGCAGTGTGGTGTGGTTGCTGCCTGTTGCAACACTGAAAGGGAAACCAGAGAATGATCAGGGTGATTTTACGGAAGGTGGATGCCAGGAACTGTCCTGCACTCATGAGGAAGATGACAAATTCCCCTGTAACTTCTGTCTTGAGTGCATACCAGCTACCAACACAAGACTGTAATTTTGGGGTCTGCATTTTCTGGTTGTGCCAACCACACCCTATCGCAAAGGACGGTGTATCAAGTTACAGCCAGTAAAAAAGTACATAAACCTTGTATTTTACCAATTTCAACACAAAACATCTTCCTTTTCATTGCCCTTCATCACATAAAGTCAAAAAGAATACAAATAAGTTTAGAAAGTTGTGTTTGAGATGGATATGTGCGGCTTCAATTTCATAAGCAAAATCTGAAAAAAATGCTGATTGAAATTCCCCTGCACTTGCTTACTCTGAGGAAATTGGGTTCGATTGTCCTCTTGCTGACACGACTCTGAAGTGTCAAGTAACTCTATTAAAGTCAATGAAGCTGTACTTAAATATATCCTCTGGGAACAAATTAGATCTGTGATTTTCATAGCGTGCAAATTTCCAATCTATTTCTACATGATTAATCATATTTTTAACATCTGTGGATAATTTTTTTCTTCCCAAACTAACCATCAGTGCACTGGCCATTGCTACCCCTTCACAAACACCTTTTAGACAAGTTTTACACCTACGCTGCACGAGCGTGGGAGGTGAGATATCACAGGCTCCATAGAATCGAAGTTCCTGAATCTTAAACTCTGAAAATCTTACACTGAAAAAAAATCATGTACTAAATTAATGAAAAGTAGCAGCAGTTCTCCTAAGGTTCTTTCCCAGGCAGTCACTGTCAGATTTTCAATACATTAGAAGGAAAACCAAAAATTTCAAGGCAAGCATCAAAACTGTAATTAAGAGGAAATGCTTTGGTTATTTATAGCTGGCTATTCCCATTTAGTAGCCTATACTAATTTACTTTTTATTACATCAATCTCTTTTTTGTTAGGAAAGAAAAGAGAAAGCTAATCTTGGCATTAATGCTATCAGATACTGGGGAGGGGAATAGTAATAACTGCATCTCTGAAGATGGAAATAATATTCAACACAGTCATGCAAATACATTTAGCAGCTTAAAGATTACTGGCTACCTTCAGCCTGGCTAGTGCCTGTACTTAGTTGTCATTATATGCTTATCTTGTGCAATCTTGGTAAAGCATTGAAGCTTTGTTTTGATTAGAAAAACACTCCTTTAAAGTCTGCATAATCTAGCACTATAGATTGCACCAGTGCCTTGAAAAATATTCAAGCTCGTACTACAAAAGTCCATAATTTTTTTTTTTCCCCTAAAATACATAACTACACTGTAATTCCTTCCCTCTCCATTTATATTCTTTCTCCCATCAGACAGCCAATAGCTACACCTGTCCTTTAGGAAAAAATAAAAGCAGAAGACTTTCAGATTATCTCCACACACCTTTCCCCTTATTTCCCCTCTCTCTCCAAAGGCAGCAGAAGAAACAGAAAAATGCCTGAGATTAATTCTTATCACCAGCCCTACAGGGCCGTCATTTTAGGAGTTCCCGAAGCTATTTCTTCTAGCTCTTCCACCTGCAGACTCTGGAGGTGGCAATACGGAAAAAGAAAGAAAGCGAAAGGCTTATTCACCAAACAGCAATTAAATGTGAAGCGGCAGTTCCTGCCTTTACTTGCAGCAGCTGGCAGCAAAAGCTGAGACTGCAGCAGGACAGGGGTTTGCTTTCCAGCTCCTAATTGCTCTCTACAAGCCTATCAGAGAGTGACAGAAGACTGAACAGTAGCTGGTACCTTAACCCCTGCTTTCTAGCTGTATATGTCTGTCTCTTGGCTTTCTCCTCCTTCTCCCCTTCTCTGGTTCTTGCTGTCCATGGCTTTCCCTGCTCATGCAGCAAATCCCCTCCTGCAGCGAGACTAGAGCAGGCACTGACTCCCTTTCCATGGACTGCCAGGCTGTACCAGCCCCTCTCCAGGCCTGGGATCATCACATGTGCTCAGGGAACCACAGCAGGAGTGTGGAGCTCCGTCTGTTGAAGGCAAACCCCATACATTTGTCACAACGATGCTTTCCATAGCTGCCCTAATCCTTTGCCACTAGAGCCTGTCTGTAGGCCTGTGTTTCTATCCTAGGCGAAGAAGGTAAGAGGAGATACATCTTGCACACCTTTTCCCAAGCATCAGGACATGCAGCTCTGACACTTTTAAAAATTGCCCAGAAACTTATATCCCTTATTAACACTATTTGACTTCAAGAGCAAAAACCAAGAAAAATCTGTAAATCAGAACCAAAGGAAGCCAGGCAGTGTTCAAACAGAGATGCTGTGAACTGATGTCACAGCATTTCATCCACCTAGACAGCACCTCTCCTACCTCCCAACACCACAAGGCTCCCAGCACTATTGGGCACAGAAAAATCTTCTTATTGGCTGCTGCTGTGAGCCCCCATGGGCTAAATGGTCTGCAGTAGTAATGGTGTGAGGAGGAGCAAGAGGTTTACACTTCACTTTTGGAACAGATTAGAGGGATCTGAAGTTTCATTTCCTCATCAGCAAACTCCTGAGAGTTATATACTACAGAGGATGGGTAAATGAAACAGTTAAATTTGGAATAAACAAACCTAAAATGAGGAATTGAGTCTACCTGTGCTGGGCATGTCTTTTGAGAAGGGAAGAGAGGGCTGAGGGAGGGCAGAGGGGAGAGAGGGGACTACATGTGTCTCATTCAATAGAATCTGTGCCTTCTCTATCTGTCAATTAAGCAGGACTGCCTGCTATTCCTTAGGAATATTCCGAAACTTGCTTTGGATGCATCCAAGAGAAAGCAGGCAGTGAAGGAAGACAGGACTCCAAGCAAGAGTTGGGCATGGGAACAAAACTAAACCACAACTGGGAAGCCCCAGTGGAAATTTTCCTGCAAACAGGTGTCAGCCCTCCTCAGGTACCAAAACATCAGGTTAGGGTCAAGTACATAAATAACAGCAACTCTCCAGAGATATTTCTCTCAGCAGCAAGATGAATTTCCATTTGCTGTCATTACTTTGCTGCTACTTCTGAGCAGGACAGTCGGGTTTTAAACCAACTCTGGCTCCTAAGCAGAGGCAAAATATCTAGCACTTGAAACTATTATATTTCACTTTGAGAGTGCATGTTTTGTTCAGCATTATCAGAACTGGAAAATCAAGATTGAAAGTTACCTTAAATAAAGTCTATGCCAAAGTATTTTTACATTTTCCATAGCTTCAAGAATATATAGATGGCTCATATGCCACTTCAGAAAGGTTAAATGAATAGGGGAGTTTGAAACACCTCAAATATCTTCCATTTCATCTCATGTCCTTTATCATCATTTCTGCAATGACTCCAGAATCCCCGTGACATTCAGAAAGTGCTCAAAAGGGCAAGAAATATTTTAAGACATCACTCCTTGAAAATCAATTGAAACCAAGTGAACAAATGCCATGTTTTAGCTTGGACAGTTGCTCAGAAATGTTCCTGGCCACAACTCTACTTTACAGATTTGTAACTCAGTGTATTCCCAAGAATGAAAATAAGCAGCTGGTGAAATGAGATTAGTCAGGCTCACATCTCTGCTTCTCATTCCAATAGTATCACTTGGCCATGACCTCTAGGATGGATGTGACAGCCCACAGTCAGCCAAACAATCCAGGCCTGCGGATGATCTGAAGGACCAGATCCTCTGAAATTCATTAGCCAGAAGACGCTATCTCTACATCACGTTTTTTTTCCCATGGAGTTTCTGGCAACTCTTGTGCTGTCTCAGATACTTCAGAGAAGCAGAATATCCCAATATCTGCTTCTTTAGACAACTTAAATACAATTCAGCTTCTAAATAAAGTCTCCCATGTCGCTTACTAGAAACAAATGTGGTGAAGAGAAAGGAGGGGACAAAAACAAAGAAGAAAAAGCCACACAAAACCCACCACAGCTCAAGAATGACAACAGAGATGTGATCACTTGCAGAAAGGCACAAGCAGTAAAACATATGCAATCATTCCAGATTGCAAAAAACATGTTCCTGTTTCACATATTAGATTTAAAATTAAAAGCTAAAAAAAAAAGACTGAATGCAGCTTATGGAGTTGAACAATTTGAGGTAGCAGCTAAACAAAGAAAAATCACATGCATCCATAGTCAATTCATTAAAATAAGCTATTACAGCCAAGCATTTCCTAATCAGATAATTAGTAGCCTCTAATGCAATTAAGTTTACACAGCCGGCTAGCATAATTAAAAGACACCACTGAAACAGAACCATTACCACAGAAGAAGTGTCTTTTGTCTGATTTTTATTTTTCTTTTGAAAGCTCTAGCCAAAATTGAATGTCCAAGGGAAACATGTAGATTCCATTTAAATGCTCGATGCATTTCCACAGGAGATCAGAGGTTATTCTCGGAGTGGAAAATGAAAAAATTCATCCAAATGATACAGGAATATTTTAAAACTTTATTATAATTATGCTGTTCTACAGTTTTGTCGGGGCTGTTGGTTGAATTTACCATCTAACTCTGTGCTCTCCAAAGGGTTGGCATCTGCTCTTAGCTCCCACACAGGGAAAGGCTCACAGTGCTAGGAGGCAGCCCAGGGGGACTTTATGGGCTTTATGGACACAGCTCCTTGAAATGTAGGACCTGCAAGCACAGGAGCTGTTTGTAGCTAGAGAGCACACATCATGGGCATCACCTGACTGCTAAAATTTACCAGCAACACTCTCCCCACAATAACAGCATACAGGAGAAAGCAGGCAGCTTCTGCCACTCGGACTCACGGAATACCCCTTTACTCAATAGCTGAACTGGGAAGCTCTAATAGGATCTACAAGAAACAGGGAATTCTGCACACAGCCTTAGGGCTGTTTAAAGTTTGAGGTCCCACAGTTTCGTGTTTCTGACTCTGTCACATTCCCACTGCTTCCACTCTAGTGGATCCTTGTAAATACAATTCTGCTTTCCAAATACAAATACTGCTTTCCACTTCTCCCCTCAGCCTGGGCTGCAATCAGATTCAGAAACACTGAATCTGATTTTGTTTTAGCGATTAGTTCTGGATTATATTTGTCTTTCTGTACAGGGAGAGAATCTGTATTTTAAGGCTTGTGTTCCTTTCAGAGGTTGTTTCCTGGTTCATCAGGACAACCCACTTACCTCTGACTGAGATAATGAGGAGATAACCCCTCAAAAACAAACATGAAAGTCTTAAATTCTATAGGAAGTTTTCTTTGAAAGTCAAATCCTGCAAGATCCACAGGCAAACTGAATATTTGTATTCAAGTCTACAATGGCAGGTCATGAAATAATCACAACCTCCATCACAAAGTAGAATTTTCGGGTTTTTTTAAAGAAGAGTCTATACCTGAACCTAAACTCATTTGCCTGCACCTGGACAGCTAGTAAACCAAAGATTTGGGGGGATGGATCCCATCCTACCTACTAATGTTGTCAGAGAGTTATCTGACCCATCTTGCAAACCTTCTGCCCAGAATCTCTCTGGAGATAGGCCTGTAAGGTTCAATAATCTCTGAACACTGAGTCTAGAATAGATGCCACACTTGCTGGAGTGGCTCTTTGGTAACTTGCACACTCTGCTCAAACACAGGAGGACATGAAGACTGAATTAGGGCAGGTGGACAGAAGCACCTTTGCTGCAGAAGAACATCTGTAAACTTGTACAAGTCTCTTTGCACCGTGACAAATAAGCATGATTTTCCTCTTGACTATTTGTGAAAAACATTAACATAGTTTTTACACTGTAGAACGATTGATGTTTATTTACAATCCCCTGGAGCTAAATCAGACCCAGCTGCCACCCGTGATAGTGCAATTTAAAGCTGTGGAATGCTGTGCAATGCAAAAGGAAATAAAATAGACCTTGATAAAAATGCAGTGCTCAGAAGGAACCACAACAACTGTGAGTGTCATTGGAACAAGGACAACCAGGAATAATTACTTTTTTAACATTTTTAAGTCATTCAAACCCAAATGAGGTAGACCTGGGCCAGACTTATGGATAATACCACGTTTTGTATCTGTTTTGTCACCCATGTAGCCAAAGCACTAAAAAGAAAAGATTTTCACCAAGGAATTATTTGCATGGGATTCACAGAAAGAGATGGGACCAGAGTTAAAGGGACATCAACACCTGCAATGATTTAAATTTAGACCAAAATAAAACAAATTAAGCCACACAAGCTGGTACTCAATAGCTTTCATATAGCTTTTCTTGTAGGGCATTTGAAAAGCTGAAGGATCAAAAGAGCAAGGTACGTCTTGGGAACTCTGACACATACAAAGACCTTATTTAAAAGGCTGGAGGAGGAGGAGCTCTCAGAAGTCACTAAACTTGGCTCTCTTTCTTTCCCCATAAAAATCTAGCTAGACTTGGGAAACCTCAGTGACACCAGGACAATCCTGTTTTTCACTGGGAGAAAATACAAGCACTACTTACTTTTTTGTACAATACAGAGGCCTTATGAATGGTGGGAAAGAAGCATAAGGATGTGAAACAACCACTCAAATCTTTTTCCTTATCATGTTTCCTCTGATGAATACAGGAGAGATACAAATCAAGAGCAAAGCTCCTCTGATTAGTATCAAGGGCAGCATGCTCCCGTCAGCTCTGCTGTCACTTACCGTGTGTTCTGGTGCTGAGCGTGGAGAAGGAAATCACTCCCCTTACAACAGCTTCCAACCTTGTTCTTGTTAGAAAGGGCTAGTTTGGGGACCTGCAGAGCCTCAGAGGGCAGGTGACTTTCCGGCCTTCCTTTGGTGGGGTTGGTACACTTCGGAGAAAAAAAAAAAAAACAACCAACCAAAAAAACCCCTCCTGAGTGACATAACTACTGGGTTAGTTAAAAGCAGCGGGACCCTAATGAGATTTATTTTCATTCACTTTGTTCTGGCTTCATCAGCAAGTGTATAGAAGGATGGCAAAAAGCCAACAACTTTTCAAGCTGTGTACCTGTCTGTAAATCTTCTTCTCTCCAGGAGCAGGCCTCTACTCCTAAGACAACTTTCTGTCCTCGTGCTCCATTAGGACTGATTTTTTGGACAACAGGAGCTGCGGGGAGCCTAATCCAGCCTGCTTTGCAGCCTCCTAGCTCTTTTGGAGATTAGCACAACAGGGAGCCAATAGAGCCAGAGAAGCACATATCTTGCTGACATCCCTTCTACCTGTTTTCTCAAACTAGAGAATCCCCTCACCATCATCTCTCCAGCCTATTTGATTTTAATTCTTCAAAAACTGTCTATTTAGGATCTATCTCGGGGTGTAGAAGGGACAAAACACCACTACTGTCTTCTTTTAGTCCTGGTGTATGTCAGTGCCAACCTTCCTGCAAGCAACTGAATCGTGATTTAGATGGGGATTCTTCTGCAGGAAGAAAATTGGAGTTGTTCCAATGAACAAGTCTCAGGAAGCCAACAGTGCTAGTTAAAATGAGCAGTGGCCACAATCTGCATTGTATCTTTATCTGTGAAGTTTTTCCTTCAGGCTTCTTCACCTGAAACTGTGATAGTTTGAAAGAACGTGCACATCACATTTGGCCCAGCGAGTAAAAGAGATCTTCTGTACCCTTACCAAACCCTCAGCTCTACAGGAGTTGATACACATCTTACAGAAAAGAGCCAACCTCAACTCAAAGATTACATGAAAAGATTCCAGGGGAAAAAAAAGCAGCTAAGAAGGAGAGAAGGAAAAGCTGTCCCCTACCTAAGGGGAATGCTTGCCTTCTTCCTGTTTCCCTCTGCCTGCAAAGGGAACACATGGGATCTTTAAGCTGCTTCCCTCCTTTCACCTATCTTTTCACTGACCTCCTCAGGACCAACAAGAGGGTGGAGCAGCCCTTCTATTATCCCTTAACACAGTGATTTTCTGAACCATTATTTCCCAGATGGGTTTCCTCATTTTGCAGCCATATGCACATGGCAATGGTTTTACACTTTTCCATGCTGCTGGAGCAGTGGCATTTACTTCTGCTTTCCAATTACCTCTTTCTGCTAAGCAGCATTCTCCAAGCCTTAAGCAGTATAACCTTCATCACATAAAGAGCACTTTGAAGTCCAGCTCCTCATTTCTCTCAAACATACAACAACTAATGCTGCTAGCAGAGTTCTGATATTGATCTTCTCCCTCTAGCTAAATTTGTGAATTAGAGGCTGCGAATTAAAGATTTTAATGGGTGGAAATAATTCCTCTGCATTTTTGTACTTGTTTTCTTATCTTTTGTCCTATCTAGCAAAGCATCTGACATGGAATTTTTTAAAGTATTTCTTGCTTCATCTCAGCATGTGGCGAACTTCGAAGAAACAGCTGAAGTTTCATGTGAGAAAATGTAAGCAATGTTTCAAACACATATTGTGTCAACACCTTCCTCTGTCTCAGTAAACCTGGGCTAAGACGCTCAATGCAAATCATCTCTCAAGCTGCTGAAAGAACTTTAATATGTTGACTGCAGTGCAGGCTTCCTCAGATTTGTAAATACAGATTTGTTATGCTTTGTTTTACTGCGTGCTTCAGAGAGAGCGTGCCCACACACCTGCCAAATAAATACTACTGCTCCCTCTCATACAAGCACTGAGAGATTAAAATTAATTTTGTTTCACCCAAAAGGATCACAGAAGCCTTCATGATTGATTATCCTCTGCACATTCAAATCCCTTCTATATTTATATTCAAATTAAAAAAAAAAAAAAAGTAGCTCTAAAGCCTCATGGAAGCAGGATTTTTTACCTATAGGGAGATTTTGCTGCCCTATCTCTCCCCATCAGGTTGGGGATCATCAATTTCCTGAACATAAGTAGCTCNAGAGCTCTTTTGTTCTGACAAGGCAGATTGACAAATCCAATCATATTCACAGGAGTGTGTGTGACCCACAACACTCACAGGAAACAGTTCTCAGGTCAGAGACAGGGAAAAGCTGCAAGAGCAAGCAGGCAAGGGTAGGAGAAAAACAGACACTCAGCTTTGCCGTGTGTTTTAAGGTTGAACTGGACCCAGCAAAGGGTTAAATCTGATTTCTAAGCCCCAACCAGTCTTCCTTTACAGCAGACTGGGAGAATGTGCTGCATTATAAACAAACTTCAGCAGCAAGCCTGGAGCCCCTGCAGGCTGCACTCCTAATAACAAGTAGTCTGTGAACTTCCCAGCCTGCTTTCCTGCAGCGTGCTCCCATCCGGATCCTCCAGTGCCTAATTAAAGTAGCTGGGATCCTGCTGCCCTCTTTTCCACTGTGGAGACATCAATTTGGATGTCATTCTCCTCCACCACATCACGAGCTCTCAGTTATGTTTCAGGAACATTTCCTTTCCCAGTCCCTGCCCTTCAGCTCACTTTGGTTCTAAGTGGCAAGCAAATTCTAATGCTGCTGAGGGAGCAAGGGAGTCAAATAGCCTGTCCAGCCACATGAACCCGATATCTTTGGGAAAGTGCTCGTAAGCGTGGCTCAGGGACCTGCCGCCGTTCAGAATGGAGACTTGCCTTCCCTCATCCCGGCTACACCCTTCAACAGACCTGTCACCTTCTGCTTTCACAACAGTTGTGGCCCTGCTGTGTTTCAGTATTTCTCCAGGTTTGCTGAAAGGCAGGGAGCAGGCAGGCTCACACCTGCTCATGGTACCAGGCTCTGAATGAATCATTTTAGTAAGGATGGTCTTGTATTGCATAGGCCTTACAGGAGCAGATGGACACGTGCTGGGATGTGGGTAGCAGCTGATAAGGTATCATGGGTTGTCCCAAGAAACATTTCTTTCTTTTTGAAACCAATCTAGTCTGTTTTAGTGCCTTTAGTCTGAGTTGGAGAAACCAGTCAGTGCCACCATGTCCCGTCCACCTCCTGGATGACAGTGCAGCTGGCAGTTACTGAGGGCTGGATCTGAGAGTGAAAACAAAATGATACCAGTGCTTTGGGCAAATGGTGTGGCTCGTCATTTTCAGAGGGACTAGACCTTGTTTGTCACCTACAGTTTCCTGAACGAAACTTCGTGTGCAGAAGTCATCTTAAAGCATTTTGAAACTGAGGAGTTCATAGTTTAGCAGCCTCCTTTTCACAGAAATGCTCCTTCTGGGCCCACAACTAAAGGTTTGCAGTTTCAAGAGAGAATTTAAACACTACTATTCTTTTCAAGTTTTTCCCTGCGTGGCAAATTGTCCTCTCCCCACTAAGCCTGAAAATTTACCTGTAGGTATCTGAACAATCAGAGGAATGAAACCTACTGCACATACCCAGGTTGAAATCTTACTCCAGCCTGGATGGGGAAATATAGCTGCAAGCCTCAGAATAGATTCCTTTGGCAGTTTCTAGGTTAGAGTTATTAAATTATGACTTAGGGTCTCAAACTAATGAATTGTTGTGATATATTTAAAAGGGTGTTTTGCAATGGCATAACTTCATATCCCCAAATATGCCAACAAATAGAAAACTGCTATGCCACAGCAAAGATTGACAGGAAATTATCAACTTGACTCTCTTTATTCTTTCCCCTGGTGGGGGGGATTCCACATACCCCCGTGGGGTATCCATTCAATAAGTAAACAAACAGGAGCACGAAGCAGTTTGATTGAGCTACTTGTAACTGGAAGGATGTGCCTCTAACCCTGTGGCTCAGTGCCTGTCTAGCTGCTTTAATTGCAGCCAGCAGAAAAACTCCCTTTGATTTTAATGGGAACTGGCACGACACTGATGCTGTACAAATCTCTTCCTAGATCTTGTAATATCTTGCAAATCATCTAAAATCTGCAGCTCCAGTATGAGAGAAACTGCACTACATAAGGCAGCCTTTTATGACATATGTTTACAGTACTAAATACAAAGTATTAGTATTATGTTTTCAGTCTAGGAGTTTCTGTTAACCTAAGTTATATGACACAAAATCATTATTTAGAAATCACACAGCAATTTGACACGGGTAGGAGGGGGCCCAGTGTCCGCCTAATGGTCTCAAACAGCATGAACAAGAATTGATGAATAGGAATCGTTAGCTTATTATTTACACAGCATTTCTCAAAACACCAAGGAACTCTACCAACTAAATGAAGACAGCAAACCATAACAAAAGGAAAGGGAAAATAACGAGTTTTAAAAAGATATTTAAATTATTCACAGAAATCTCAATCCTGCTGCCTGCAGAGAACACCAATTACTATTGGTTTGCATGCACACAGAACACACATTCCTGTCCTGAAATAAAACATGGCTCCCTCAAACTCTGCCACGTTCCTCAGTTAATGCCTTACTTTGTAACACCCCAGTATGTCTTCAAAATTACGGGCAGAGTGAATTGCATCGCTGCATAGGAATGCAAACTCCAAAAGAGAAATTTGTCTCATACAACTATTTCAACGCTCCGAAAGAAAAAACATTCAGAAGAAGCAAGCAGTATCAATGATTCTAAGTAAAAATTAAAAAAAAAATCAAAAAATCTTTTAGCATAATGTGTTCCTCCCCAAATGAAACAGAAATATCTGAAATCAGAAAGAGGCACAACATTATCTCCCTGTTTTGGATTACAGAGTAGAGTTTTATAACCCTGGATTGGAGGAAAAATATTTCCAGCTGAATGCAGAAGTTTGAGTCTTGGTGTAAAACTGAAAAACAAAAAGAAAGAAAGCCAGTCGATGCACCAGGCTATCAGAGACTGACACAGAAGGGAGATATGCCATTGTCCCAACTCCATTATAAGCAGCACAGGGACATCCAACCCACCACACCTCAGCTGCCTGACAGGATCTCTGTTCTCAGCTTCTTGCTTTCTACCCTCCACGGGTAGAAAAGCAGGATGTACTTGGTTCACCTGCCCCAAAACAGCTCCAGTGACACCTTGCAAGTAGGGCACGTAGATGTCTTATCTTTGAATGCTTCGTGGCAGGAGAGATGAAAGCACAACCTCCTAGCTGTATGTCAGAGGGAACAACGGGGAGAAAAAAGCCTGATAAGCAATTCAGCAGATGCAGAAGGATGGTCTCCCTGCCAGAAAGAGGAGATACCCAGCAGTGCCTCCTGCAGCAGGTACCTGGCCCTGAGGTAGAAGCCAGAATCTGAGCAAGAAGAGAAAGAAACAAGCAAAGCTGTGAAAGCTGCCCTCACTTCAACTAGTTTGCCTCCTAGCAAGGGCTCAGCTAGTAATTGATTTTTTTGGTTGAGTAACTGGACTGGAAACCTCTGAAAATGTTGGTATGGGCAAGCTTGTGTAGAAAGATGCTGATCCTAAAAAACCCCCACAGTTTTGCACTAAAAATATTTCTTCTCAACAGTTAATGAAAAAAGTAAGAAAATACTGTTCTTCATCCCAAACTTGCCTTGTTTACTTTTTAAATTAAAAACTAAACAAATGAAACCTTAAGCTGAAACCAAAATATTTTGAAATGCAATGGCACAATCTTTTGTTCTGAAAATATTCAAACCACATGGGGATCTTTTTTTTCCCATTTATGTTTGCATTTCTCTGTCTGGTTGTCTGGAAATGCCATGTTTTTCAAAAATTAAACTACCTAAAACAGCCATTTGGTGGTTTTAGTTTGCTTAATGCAGCATCAGGTATAACAGGCAGATTGTGTGAGACACCCCAAAGAGCCTGAGTGATGCAGGTACCTGGTCAGAAACCCTCCAGGCTCCCTCATGCTGAGATACCTCTCCAGTGCCAAACTCCCAGTGCCTTCACTCATGCTGATTGCAATAATGGCGTCAGTAATTAGCAGTAGCAATGACAAAAGAAATGGTCAGTACAGGGATGAATTTTCATTTTAGGTAAAGCTTGGAGCATCTAAATAGAGCTCAGCATGTGCCTTGTGTTTGCAGTCTTAGCACAACTGCCATTCTGATTTCTCATAAATTGTCTAAGTGCTTGCTTTCTCAGAAATGTATCAAAGGCTGTAAAAGGAGGTGCTAGAACATTTAACTGCCAGGGCCCAAGCAAACCAGTATCATTGCAGCGTATATAAAAGTCTCCTGGGGGATAGGTTGGACATAAAAATTCAGTTGGATCATTAGGAGCCGATGATTTAACTGAGAAAGCAATATAAGTCTCCAAGTTGGCAACAGAAAGACATAAACTGAGTTGGAGGAATTATTTAATGACTAGTAGACCAATAAGAGAGGTATTTCATTGCACTGGAAGATACTCCACGTCATAAGAAAACTGCAATTTATCAAATATGAATTGTTAGGGTTTTTCTACCCTGCAGCTAATTCTGGTCATGTCAGTGGCCTAAAAATCTTAAAACAAAAAAGCATGAACAAAAGCCCTGAGTATTGAGCCTCTCTGGTACCAGACAGAGCAGAAGACTTTGGGGCCTGTATAAGTTCTCCATAATTTTGCACATATGGGAACCTCTTTGCACCCTGCAGAGCCTGAGGATGTAGAGGATACCAGTCTCAGGTGCCAAAAGGCTGCATTTACATCCCCAGAGTCACTGAGATGAAATATTGTGCCTTGACTGACACAGAGTCCCATATCTCACTGATCTGCATCCCAGGACCTCTGCTCCAATCTCTTGCCCAACTTGTGCTGCATGCACACCTCAGCCAGCTGGGCCCCGAGCTGGTTGGTGCCATGCAGATGTGCAGCCTGTGCTGTCACACCTCTGGCCCTGGGCTTCAGGAGATAGGAGGTCCTGCACTCCTCTTCCTCAACTTCCCCATCCCATTGCACAAAGAAGACTGTCGCTGCTGCAGAGCACTGATGGGAAATGTCAATGAGGTACAGGCTATACCGAGTGCATCACACTTGGCATGTTTAATTAAGACAAAATAATAAAAGCTAGCGTTTTCTTAGACAACTGCTGAAAATATATGCTCAGTCAGCCCCCACTGGCTTTCAAGGTAAATGTAAGCCCAAATGTCACTTCAAGCCTTTTGAGAATGCAACCCCAGGTATGCATATGATACACACACAAAAAAACCCCACCTAGAACCAAAACCAACCAACAAA
>VYZQ01026192.1:81815-102693 GCA_013400655.1 Mystacornis crossleyi | reverse complement strand
CGACCTGAAGTATGGTTTCCACATGAGCCCAGGCATGACCTTTGAGGAATGAAGTGACAAGATCCCTCAGATGGTGAGAAGTTGCATCCAGTGGACGTGCCGGGCAGAAGATGTCCACATTCCCTGCACATTTTCATTTCCTTGAAGCACGTATATTCACACACTCCAGTTGAGGACACCAAAAACAGTTTCCCAGGAACTGCAGGCAGTGTTTCCTCAGTGCTGCCCTGCCACCAAACACATTTCCCACTGATTCAAGCTGCTGTTGGCATTGAACAGAGCAATGACGCTCCAAAAGCTGCCTGCCAGACCTCACGAGCTCCCTGTGAGGCACCAGCAGGATGGCTGCTGTTCTGATACGTGGGGTTTGGAGCCCAGGTCTTCAAGACTGAAGAGCCAAAGCAGCTAAACCCTGGTGGCTGCAGTTGGGCAGTCACTGAAAGCTCCTGATGCCTGGCAGCTCAGGCACCTTTTCCAAGTGCCTCTTACCCATACCCTGCTTTGGATTTACTCTTCTTTCTGAGAGAATTTCATGTCCTTCTTTACATCAGATTCTAGAAAATTCCCTGCAAGTACAACCAAGACCCTGGAGACACAGGCAGAGGTCTCAAGCAAAAGGGAGCTGTAGGGCACACTGGGGCAATGTGAGGGAAGGGAATATCTGGGGGTGCAAAACATGAGGAGAAAGCCACGGCAAGGGAAGCCTCCAAAAACACCATGGATCGGCACTAGCACAGTAACCAAAAATAGATCAAATCTGGTTTTGCTCCACCCTGGCTGGATGTAGCCCCCACCTGTGGCATCCCAGGGTCTGACAGCTGGAAAAGATGCTCTCCTCTCTTTGAAAAAGTTTTCCTCACCCTCTTTGTACAGAAAAACCTGAAGATGGTCACTTTGGACAGGGCTCTGAGCAATCTCTTGTAGTTCAAGTCCTGCTTATCAAAGTGGGGGTTGGACTAGAGATCTTTAATGGTCCTTCCAACTCAAACTGTTCTGTGACTCTGTGGGACTGAAACTTGAAGCACGGAATGGCTCACAGTCCCTACACCTTTTCCAATTTGTTCTCCTGTCAGTTTGCTTCACCATGAGAAATCCTACCTCCTGAACAGTAGGAAGAAAACCACCCAGGTAGGATCAAACCCCACATCCCTGGAGCCAACCATGTGCACGACAGCACGTGGTATCAACACAACAGTTTATAAATAGTGTTCAAATAAAGGGTCAAGGAGAACATCTCTGTGCCAGTAATGGGCTGACTATGAGCTGGAAACATTTCTACACTTATGTTGCTATAGGTGTGCTGTTTGTTTAGAACAAATGCCTGTTTCCTTTGGCAGAAAGAGCTGAATTGTTGGTTTTTTGTTTGTTTGTTTGTTTTTTTTATCACCCCCAGAACAGTTAATGAAACTGTTAATGAAACGAACTCAGGACCTCATCGCAAGGCTACAATCCCCACAAGATATTAAGAAGTTTGCGATGCAATCAACATTTAGGATCTTCTGCAAACTCAGCCACAACATTTGGATTTTAAGATTTAATTTTTAATAACAATCAATAGCTTATGGGGAATTTAATCAGACAGAATTGCTTTCAACACCTCCAGTTTGAGTCCTCATGTTTAAACTTATGCCAAGATCCCTCCCCATAGCTATAAAGCATGCTGGCAAGTAAAGAGATACCCAAGTGTATTCACAGCTACTTACTGCTCCTTTGCATCAGTTAAAAATGAGTTCCCTCCTTTTGGCATCACAGTTTGAAACTGCCTATTTGATATTCTGATGGATTCATTTTTCAGGCTACGAGAAGCATGCACAGCAACCTTGAAGGCTTCATGCAGTGAATCAAATCAGCAGAGACTCCTCACAACATCACTTCGAGGAGATCTCTCTTCTAACAGGAAGAGACAGAGCACATAGCAACATCAGCTTTTCATGTTTCAGGCTTCGGGTTTGCTTTTTGTCAGAGCTTTGGGAAACACTGGTGATGCCATGCAGCTAACAAGGTAACTCAAAAGGGAACAAAGCATCTTTCATTAAAAACAGCTCTTGGTTAGAAGGGAAATAAAACATTTCCTGTATGTTCAGCTGCAACCAAGGTGCCAAGATGCAGCGGCAGATAATGGAATAACCTAAAAGAATACATTGTTGCTGTATCCTGGAGATATTTGCCTCCCCTTATCACTGCAGGGAACATCAGAGGCAGGAGGGAACAGGGGCAGGAGGAAATCAGAACGTGATGTGAGCCAGAGCAGGAAACATCATCTGGCATCTCTAAAACCACCAGTATCAAGATACTGGTGGGGAAAGAATGCATAATGTCCAGAAGGGACATTGCCAGGCCAGTAAAAATCCCCACTCATTGTGGCAAAACCCCACTATATCCCACTTTCAGAGAACAGCCTAAAGGCATTCGGTGTTTCAGAGGTAAACGTGAAAGTGGGCAGTTAACGTCCCAGTCCCAGGCTACTACAGAAGGATTCCCTGCAGATTTCCCAGCACTTTGCCATGTTTCCAGGGAGGAAGATTCTTCGGCCGGAAGAATATTTAGTTGTTTGGGTTTGGATTTTTTTCAATAATTGGAGACCATAAACAGTAAAATGTGTCACAGCAAAGAGATCCTTACCTTGGGCTAGGTGCAGGGTGCAGCCTTGGAAACCAGCTGAATTATTAAGAAAAGAGATTCTGATTTTGTGAGTGTTTTTTTCCATACATATATAAAGTCTTTTGTGCTTCATACTCCATAATTTTTCCTAGTCACTTCACAGCCAGATGTCAATGGTTTAAAGGTTTAGAATGAAGGAGAGAGCCAATCTGTTTCTTAACAGTTTTAGGACTCAGTTTCATCAATTGCTTATAATGAAAGTTAACTGCAGGTCTCAGACTGTCCTACCTCTCATTTTGAATTACAGTCTGAATGCTCACCTAATCTCATGGGTGGAAGGGAACAGGAGCAGAACCAATTCTAGCTGATAATGAGATTGATATCAGAATCCCAATCCTTTAAATAGCACTAGTTTACCGTAGACAAATGCAGCCAGACATAAAATAGTGAAGCATTTACTTAAAACCAACAAAGTCATGGGATTTTTTTCCTCTTTGCATTTCAGCTCATTTCTCGAGACTGCCCAATGCAAATCGGCCCCAACCTACGTAAATACGCCTTTCCACAACAGTTACTAACAGCAGCTGTAAATTCACCACAGTCCTCTCTCCACTCTGCTTCAGAAGCGCAGGGGAAGGGAGAGATCGGGCGCTGCTGAGGGAGTGCTGTGGGCAGAGCCACCCTGTGAGACAGAAAGTGGCAGTTCTGGGCAGTGCCTGCACAGTCTGTGCTTAAAGCAGCACTGCTCACACCTACAATATTTCAGCAGAAGCAAGTTCTGCTCTGCCAATTAATTTTTTTTTCCATGCACTAAACCTCCCTTTACCCTCATGTCCAGGAGGAAACACTCCAGTGAGCCAGAACATGGAAAGTCTCACTGTAAGTTGGACTGACACGGGAATGGTGTTCCCTTTGAGGAGGATGCCACTGCCTCAATTAAGTCTCCTGAAGCTAATTAGCAGATCACACAACTGCAGGCAGACAAATCACCAAATCCTGTGCTGGAATGGCTGCAAGATCACACTACATGACAACAACCTTTAGCTACATTTCAACTGGAAGGTCGTGGGACAGTGATATACCAAGCACGTACTTTAAACCACATGACTAAAAGCAGCATCCAGAAAATTTTGATCACTTTGCGGGGTTTTACAAACATTGGCAAACAACTGTCCCTCCCACTCATAGTCATATGTTTGTGTAAGCTAAAAAATACTACAGTAAGGAGGGAAGTTAGACAGGAGGAGAGTCTGAACTCATTTGCTGGTCGTACTAGAGATTCCTTCAAACTCACACTGCTCTGTGTTGGTGTGAGTTGTCAGCATCCCCAGAGTCCGCTCCAGTTCTGTCTTTGACTCCTGTTTGCTGGGAAGTTCTGATGTCCAAAGCAGCACATACGTGTGCATCTCCTATCACCATCACGCTACTGAGCAATCCTTTAAAAATAACCACGACCATTTCCTACAGAATATGGAAAAGACGTTGTTCTTCAAGATTAAGAATCTAAACGCTTAACTGACATTTACACAGACTGGGGAAAATTTTCGAATTAAGTCTTCATTTTTTCTCCCCGAAATGTATAGAAAAAGGCTTTTATTTTGGCAAAGAAAAGAAACACAAAACTGAATATGCTTTTCCTGATTTTACACTTTAGTTTCTTTTCTCCCATAATTTGTATGATGAACAAAAATATTAAAAAATCAGTATAGAATTGTTAAACATAAAAGGAGAGAAACAGATCACAAGACATAACGTGCAGTATGATAGGTTTGGGGCACAAAGCCATTTTTTAAAATCAGGTTTAACTGGCTATAATACTGTTTCTCAGGCAATTGGTCTAAAGCCTAATGTTAGGAAAGTTGAGTTTGTATAATTTTCAGCAANCATGCACTAAACCTCCCTTTACCCTCATGTCCAGGAGGAAACACTCCAGTGAGCCAGAACATGGAAAGTCTCACTGTAAGTGGGACTGACACGGGAATGGTGTTCCCTTTGAGGAGGATGCCACTGCCTCAATTAAGTCTCCTGAAGCTAATTAGCAGATCACACAACTGCAGGCAGACAAATCACCAAATCCTGTGCTGGAATGGCTGCAAGATCACACTACATGACAACAACCTTTAGCTACATTTCAACTGGAAGGTCGTGGGACAGTGACATACCAAGCACGTACTTTAAACCACATGACTAAAAGCAGCATCCAGAAAATTTTGATCACTTTGCGGGGTTTTACAAACATTGGCAAACAACTGTCCCTCCCACTCATAGTCATATGTTTGTGTAAGCTAAAAAATACTACAGTAAGGAGGGAAGTTAGACAGGAGGAGAGTCTGAACTCATTTGCTGGTCGTACTAGAGATTCCTTCAAACTCACACTGCTCTGTGTTGGTGTGAGTTGTCAGCATCCCCAGAGTCCGCTCCAGTTCTGTCTTTGACTCCTGTTTGCTGGGAAGTTCTGATGTCCAAAGCAGCACATACGTGTGCATCTCCTATCACCATCATGCTACTGAGCAATCCTTTAAAAATAACCACGACCATTTCCTACAGAATATGGAAAATATGTTGTTCTTCAAGATTAAGAATCTAAACACTTAACTGACATTTACACAGACTGGGGAAAATTTTCTCTTTTCATACCAAAATTTTGAATTAAGTCTTCATTTTTTCTCCCCGAAATGTATAGAAAAAGGCTTTTATTTTGGCAAAGAAAAGAAACACAAAACTGAATATGCTTTTCCTGATTTTACACTTTAGTTTCTTTTCTCCCATAATTTGTATGATGAACAAAAATATTAAAAAATCAGTATAGAATTGTTAAACATAAAAGGAGAGAAACAGATCACAAGACATAACGTGCAGTATGATAGGTTTGGGGCACAAAGCCATTTTTAAAAATCAGGTTTAACTGGCTATAATACTGTTTCTCAGGCAATTGGTCTAAAGCCTAATGTTAGGAAAGTTGAGTTTGTATAATTTTCAGCAAAACCTATGATGAGGAAAGGACTGAAAAATGTTACTGTGGATCACTGAGGATGCCTCTTAAGGAATCACATACAAAATAAAAATTTCTTCTTTCTTCAAGTCACACACCAGTGTTGTCTATATTTAACCTAAAAACCAGGGTTTTTTACTACTGCACTTTTTGCAGTAAGAAGGATACAGATATAGAGAAAGTATAGGTCCAGGAACAGAATTTTATTTGATTCTAGAAAGCATCATGCAACAAAATTTTTTTCTTAATGACCCTTGCCCAACTTTGAGATGAAAGAATAGCACTTACAAAGTAAAAGGATGCAAAAGTAAGGTTAGCACCATAGAAGGAATAATCTTCTCTTTACAACTCCATTTGATAGACAGTTATAAAAGAAAACAGAGGGAGAAAAAAAAAGCCAGGTGACCTTGTATTTTTGTTTTCAACATCCTAGATACTTAAATCTAAATATTAAGATACCATGGCTCTCCTAGTATATCTAATAATTCATGTTCTGCAAAACATGCACTGTACATTAAGAAGTATTTAAGAGTCAAGAGGTAATTGTCACAAAATACCAGCTAATATGCAAGGTAAAAATTGTAGAAGTCCAGAAAAAGAAAGGAAATGAGAGAAACCAAGGTGAGGAGTTTGTCCCTCTTCCAGTCTTTTGCAGGTATGGCTATTATGACTTGCAGCAAAGATCAAAAAATAGAAGGGATGTGTACTGGATCTGGCTAGGACGGGACAGCTATCCTAATATTATCCTGTAATACCCTAGTTTCATGGGTCAGATATTGAGATGTTCTTAATCTAAACTCTCTCATTTCTTAACTACAAACAAGTACAGAATTACATCAGATTTCAAATGTTTGTTTTCCTTACTTTTGTATTAATTTTCAAAATTTGCTCTGTGTGGTTCTTACTGTAAAGGTTTCCAAGACAGCGAACAGTTGTACAAACTCTCCAATCTTTCCTGAGCAGAAATTCTAATACAGGATTTCAGAGTTTTAAATGCCACATTGTCATTATTATGTGCTGTCTTCTTAAGGCAATGGAATAATGCCTTTCAAATATCATAATTTTGCATCACAAATCGATTCTAAAATTTCCTTCGCAAGCATCTATAATTACAACACATGCAAAATTATTTAAATTTTATTAAACTATTAACCTGACTCATTTACTCAAAGAAGGGTTTGAACTATGAGGAAGAGGCAGTTTGGGAAATAGATCTTTTGATTACTCCCACCTTTCAAGGTCACATGTATGGACTTTCAACAGCAACATTGAAGCAGACTGTTAAAACAATTGTTTTGTACCCGAATCATAGAAACACCATTTAATCCCAAAGCAGAGTGTGGTGTAACCCAAACCAGTTGTATTTTTCAGACTAATAACCATTAGCACTTGAACACCGATTGCAGTGAACACTGTTTTAAGGCTGAACTACCCAGAGGAGCCTTCGCAGCCGTGAGCGCTACATCACATCACCACCGGGAGAGGAAGGAGACTCTGAACTTTTCTTTATCTTTCTTTTATTTATGCTTGGACTTCCAGCACTGCACATCAGATAGCCAGGGTCTTAATCTGTCCTATATCAGACTGCAAAAATACAACGCGCTTTCTCCGCTGTCCTCGCATCAACAAATCACACAGTCACGTCCCACAAACCCTTCACATGAGCAGTTCCTTCCCTCTGGAAAAGCATCTCTCCTCTCAAGGATTTCAGCTAATGCTTCTGGCTTATAAAAGGTTAAGTGCAATCAGTTACACTGAAGATTTATAATGCGGCTCCTGATTGTATTTTCTGTGCACGCATTTACATCAGGCACATGAGTTATATAAAATAGTCTGGAGTACAAAAATATGGTTATAACATAGGAGTACCAAACAGCACAGAATTAGAACAGTTTTATTACCATAATACCAATTTATATACAGACCCCCAAATTAAGGATTTTTTTCTTTTTTTAATTCTAAGTATTCTTCCCAAATTGACAACTGTAGTGTACACTCTAAAAACTGCAAATTAACAACACAGATCTATTTTAACCCTTACATTGTCTATGCAGTCTGCACCAATCCTCTCTTCCACACAAAAGTGTATTATAAATAATTCTCACAAAATGTCACGTATGTTTTATTGCACATTGTACATGCCAATATTTAAAAGAAAGGCTCAAACCTTTCACTTGACAACTAACTGTTTAAATAACTAGCATTTACTTGTGTTATGAATACTATTGCATTTTTCAGGCTCTAATCTTAACTGATAACTTAAAAGAAAAAAAGCAGAACAGAAAATATGCCTTGAACTTCATAGCTTTTGTGAAAAAAAGAAAAAGCTTCTTTAATTCTGCTGATTTCTACTTTATAAAGTCATTAAAAACATCTGACCTAATTAAAAATGCTGTTTCAAAATTTCTGCATGTTTTACTATAGAATGATGTGTGTAGCTGCTTGTGTAATCATCTATTCCTTCTATTTTGCAGAATTAGATGTTTCTGTGCTGTACTGATGGGAAGGTTGAGTTACATGGGTCCTGGTGTGAGCTACAGGAGTTGTATCAGCCTCTGCTCCGCTGGTCTCCGCAGGGGCGGGACGTGGAGCCTGTCAGGCACCTGGACAGGCCGGCAGAAAAAGACACCAGGCACAAATGGCCACCCAGCATCAAGGCCATGAAAAATTCCTGTTAGGCAGATCTCTAGGCTAAGGAGTACGAGTAATTTATCATTAATATGTGGGTTTATGATATGCTGCACTAAAATACAGCTGCTAAACAAAGAGAACGATTCGCTGTACGACAGATATGTGCCAGCTGGTAAAAATGCCTCACTGGATAAAAATCTGCGTTTCGAGGGTTAAAACTCTGGCATGAACAAAAAGATTTCAAAATCGATCGATCAAATGTTTTGCCAAGGTTTTCTAAAGCTATTAGCCATCAACAGCTCCAGAAATGGATAGAAATAGCAAAACCAAACAACTAAAATTGCACTATTACAAAGAAACAAGTCCATGAAAGGAAGAGTCACCAGCTGCAGTTAAGGGACAGCCACTTCGAGAAGCCGATTGTTTTTTCGCTTGCAAGTTGGGATGTTGCCATTTTTCTGGCTGCCTTGTATGAACTTCACACACACTTTGTCTTGTTTGAACTGGACCAGGAACCTAAGAGAGGAAATAGTAAAATTTTAGTTAAGGGTGGAAATAAAAAAAAGACACATGAGGAGCAGAAGTCTTTCCCTGCTGGTTCTAAGCATCACTCCAAAAGACGTCATTTTCGGCTCTGTATTAATAAGAAAGAGTTGGGGAATAAATTTTAAAAGCCATAGGTTATGGCAGGGCTAGAATCTCCTTCAGGTAGTATCTCCTAATTACTGCTTTTTGCCTATAACTGTGGACATTTTACAACAAGTTAGTTTGCTATTCCTCTAGAAAAAAAAGCAGTTTGAAGCAGAAATTCTGATATACCAGAAATGCAGCAAAGACTCTTTCCAACTGCTTCACTGTCAGCCAAAGGGACTTCTCTGTTTTCATGGAAGGAAGCTCAATACTTCTATAGCAACACTGGGAGCACTCTTCTTCTGGTTTATGCTTAATTTAGTACATCTGGTATTTTAGCAGCTCTCACATGTCTAATCCTTAGTTAGCCTTTATAGCCTCCTGCTCGGCAACTGGGAAAATTCACTTCCTGCCCAGCAATCTCCAAATTTAGACATTTTCTACAGTTCAGGGTAAATTAATCTGAATTTGACCCTTCACTTTTTAGTTGGAGGGAAATTTCACTGAATATGGAGAACTGCTTAAAAAACCCCAAAACACAAAAAGCCAACAGGCTCCTTGTGGAGCCTCAAACCTCTCACTGATCTGGATACCGAGATTAAAAGCAATAAGCAAGGCACTGCTGCCTCTTGGCTCACATGCAGTGGTTGCTGACCTAAAAAGTCCTTTGTAATACAGTCGATTTTCCTTTTTAGCATCCTTAAAAAGTCCTCCAGCAGAGGCCAAAAACTTCAAAGAATTTGCTCTGCAGCCGGAAACCACAAATCAAGCTGACGGCAGAGCTCAGGGGAGGAAGTGGCCTCTGCTGTGCCGAGCTGCCCTTCAGTCCTGCTTTCCTGCTGCACAGCCCAGACACTCAGTGCTTGCTCAGCACTCCCAGCCATGCAGGCACCCCAAAAATGTGAGCAGCTCTGACAGCCATTGTCTCATCACCAACATTGCATTTTCCTACACCCACTGTTCCAATATTATGCATGAGAACGGTGTGTCTCTTCCTAAACATACCCCTGCACCAACAGCATTCTTCTATCAGCTCTCTTCCCAAAAAGCAGAGTGGTCAAAATAAGGCCACATTTTCCTCTTAATTCCTAGTTGTGCTTGTGTCTAAACTCTAGATTAAATTAACTCTAGGAGAAGAGAGTCCTGCTTCACCATCAACAGAGACGGGACCGCGCACAGCTTAAAATTATTTAGTCTGGATAAACTCAATAGCAATACACACATGAATGTTTTTAATCTGCAAGAGAGGGAACAAAAACCACATCCCAAAAAGCAAGAAAGACTCCCTGAAAGCAGGCTGTTTTCCAGACCTAAGGCAAGCAGGCAGTTCAGGCTAGTACACTGCATGCTTAAACTTTGCTTTAGTAGTTTATTCCTTTGTAGCTCCCCTTAAACTTGAAGCTTACTGGGGATAGTCAGACTCTTTTAGAGACTAAAAAACACACGCCCTTGAGCAAATTAAATTATATCTGGTAACAGAACAAAGGAAAATGGCAGGTTTTATTTTCAAGGAAAGAACAAAATTAGCCTTTTAATAAATCCTCAAATCTGAACAGATACAAGCTCTACTCAACCACCATGACTCTAGAACACATGCAGTGTGGTGCTTGCAGATAAAAAGGTTCAGTTTTTGCCTACAGGAAATTTATTTCACCTTTGTTAAAGGGTTCCAATTTTTCTTCTTTATTCAAAATGAATAAACCCACCAAATCAACACTACTGAAAAGAGGGGCCACTTCACAGAACAAAAGGAGCACATGACAATGGTGGACTAAGTGAGGGCCTCTTAGTCAGCAAACTTCAGGAGTTCCCACACACACAAACACCTTTGTTCCACAGCTAAAAACACCACAAGGGCAGTCCTTATTTCAGGCCAAAATATGAAACTGTACTAAGCAGGAAGAAATACTGTTTTGAGATGCAAACTTTTTATCAAACAAAGCTTTTTAACAACCAAAAAACCCCAAACAATTGGTTGCTTCACTTCACAAGAGAGAAGGTAGAGCTTTATACACCTACACTGAGTTGGGGAGGAGCTTTGCATTCTTTTTGCGTTGTTTTCAGTAACACTTGGCACCTAGTGTCCACTCTCATCCATAAATAACTCACAGAAATCTGTGAACTTTTCAGTCACATGCGAAACGGTTCTCTCAAATGTAGTAACTCTTGATTATTTGTACAGCAGCAATTCTGCTTCACAGCCCTGTTTGCAACTACTTTAACAAAAGCACATTTCCTGTAATGACTTTCAGGGACGTAAAAGCCAAAATGAATACTATAAACGAGTACACGTTAAAAATTGGATCCTTCTTTGCAAGTATTCCATCAAGAGAAAAAAGTATTGGCTACACAACAGTGTTTTGTCATTCTGACACTAGATACTTGACTTTTGCATGCTGCATTGAAGCACATGTACTCTTAGGCAAACAAGAAACATACTCATCAGATATCTCAATGTTGAGCTTCTGTTTGGTTTGGCTGAGAGTAGTGCGGTAAAGTTTAGTGGCCATCTCAATAAGGTGATCGCTGCTGAGCAGGAAATCTCCTTTACTGGCAGCTTCAGAACCCTGAAACAGGAAGGAAAGTAGTTAGGACTACCAAAACCTCGAGTATGATTAAAGCAGCCATGCAGGAGGTTTTACAAGGAGTCTTCTCTTCCCAGTTTAAGGAAACAACAATCTTTTGTCTTGCAAATTAAATAGGGAATGCAGTGCAATGTATAGGATCAAAATGCCATTTGAGCCCAAATAATCTACAAACCAGTTGAGAAAGGTAAAAAAAAAAAAATCCCTTCTGGCCGTAAAGGAGGGTCATCTTCATTTGTCCTGCAAAACTGTCGTGTTTCTGTATCCCTCGTCTGGATGCACCACAGCAAGCTTCCAGTGCTTGCAGAAAGGAACAAAAGCAAATTACCAACACCAGGCTTAGGATGATGGCAGTGGGTATAAAACAACACTGTATATAACAGTCTTCAAACCCATTTAGGCTAGAATACAGATGCCAGCTTAATGATTTTAGCAGAGCAATGGTTAAGTGCCGTGAGGCAAATATAGCACTGAGCTAAGTTCTTTAGAACTGAGTAACAAATTAACTGTGCCTCAATGTGGACTTCTTGGCAGGCCATAAAGAAGAGAGAAATATTCTACCAGTATATGTAAGGAAAACACTGGCACAAGGTAGCTGAACCATATTACAAGTGGAAAACTCTGATCCTAAAGAGGCTGAAGTGAAATGTGAAGTCTGATTTTCACAGTTAAATGATCGTTCATAATGTAATAACTGTTCTTGTTTGGCTTCAGTAGCTTTAAATCAAAGTTTTTTCAGCTATGGCAAAGTTCAGTAAATTTCTAAGACTACAAGCTAACCCCTATGATTTAATGCTACAAGGTAATTAACAAAGAGGGTTTATATCACTGCATGTAAAACAGCCATATTACTGTGTGATGGAGTTGTAACCAACCTCCTTGAGGTGCACTGCAAAGAATCCATCGTTCTGGGAGCTCATGGACACTTTGGTAACATCTCCCAGTGGAACCTCTGACTTGATGGTCCCAGATTTTTGATCCGCAAGAAGAACGTTATTTTTGGTTAATAAGAAAATCCTGGATGCAGCCTGTGAAAACGCAAAAATCATTGTCTACATGAGGAGAGAACTGGTTTTCATCGAGCACCTCCTAAGACTCCAAGGAGTCCAGAGAGTTAAAAAGCTTGGCCCACATTAGCAAACATGAACATTTGATGTTCAGTAAAAGCTGCAGATCAGTTAAAATCAGGTCAAATTTATTTATGTGTCTAATTATAGATTGAGAAGCTTAGCTCATTTTGGCACATATGCTTGGGTATAAACAGTTCCTTTAATTACTAGCTTACAGCTGTAAAATTCAGAAAGTGAAACTCTGAAACTATGCAAATCAGGATAACCTCATTTCTCATGCTCTTCAAATCTCCAGGAAAATCATCACACACTAAGTCTCTATATTGACCATTATTCACCAAAACTATGATGCAGAGCAACACAAATCACATGAGTATTTTTCAGAGTTATGTTCTCCTCCTTTTATCTATTGGAATTACCCTTTAGGAGGATAAGCATTCATATTTTCAAAAGACAAATAATTTTAAAGCATGAAATGAGGGTTCTTATATTTGTCTTAGAAAATAGACAGAAAGAGAAATGAGAACTTAATCCACATACAGCTTTTTCTCCTATAAACTTTTAAATAACAAAATCTTTATTAGAATTAAGAAGTAGCTGCTTTAAGCACACAGAACCATAGTTCATTAATTCTTTTTTTAAAAACTTGAGAGCTGTAGCCTATGCAAGTACAGGGAAAATATTGTCTTCATTTAATTAGTTTCTTCTAAACCAGAAAATTAACTTGGCATCAACAACAGGCAACCTAATTTCACTCCTACAAATGCATAAATGACATCTACATCTGAGAAGTTGAGATCTACTACTTCTAATATTTAGACAGATATGGTGAAAGCAATTAAGTTTACTAAGGTAGAATAATACTTCCTGTTTTAATAGGTATAATTTAAATGCAAAATGTGTTCTATGTTGGTCAAAAAAAAAGTACCCACCATATTTACCAACTTTATTCAAATGATACAAGAAACCTGCCTCTTCATTCCAGGCAAAGCTAGCAGAGTATGCCACTCGTAATTTTAAAAGATAATAAAATGTGATAATAAGAAGTTTGACTGTCAGCATGGACTAGGAAAAGTTAAGTTTTCAAAATACTTGAGTAAGAACAATATTCTCTAAATGTTTATTTTCTGTAATTGGCAAATAGAAGATCTTAGCTGAGTACAGAGACTACATCTGGTGGTGACACAATACAGTCTGTTACCAGTTCATGAGATACCTTTTTTTTTTTTTGAAAAGTCACTGGAAACTACAAAACAAGATTTTCGTAATCTTTATGTAAGTTTAAAAGAGGTGTTTAAAATCACCAAGTTACATAAAAGCAATATTTCCAGTCCTGCCCTTAATAATACTCATTATTTTAAAAATCCTCAGACTATTACAAGTCTCGCTTTCAATGTGTTTATAACAAAAATTATCTACTCTTCTGGATAAATCAAATCCATTTGATTACCTTCCCATTGGCTCTATTGATCTTATTCACAACTTCTGCAATAATGATCTTTTCATCCACGGCATCCTTGAGTTTTTTGTACTTGGGGTTCTCGCTGATCTCCAAGTAAGCCCCTTGGAACGGCTGCCCAACACTGCCCGAAAGAGAGGGAACACGAGTTAAACATGAACCTCAGGGAAGAAGCAAACCTGACACCGTCACAGGCTTCACGAGGAGATGCACCAAATATAATTTTCAATGACTCTATACAGCCTCTTTGACACACCCTCTGCCAGGGAAAGTCACCTGCTGCTTTATTTTCAGTGAGGGAATAGTCTTAACAAGGCAGAAACCTCTACTGTCAATGCCCACCTTTTGTACCTGTCCCCTCAGCATGCTGGTGTCAGCTCTAATCAGTGCCAAGCAGGCAGAGTGTGCCAGCAGAAAATAACATGGCAATTACTGCGAGGCTGTGTGGATGTACCTCCCCAGCACATCATCCCAGGGGACAGGAGAAAGGAGGAGGGGTAAGAAATGGTGTATTAGACACAGAATCTTTTACACATTAGCAGCCCAGTGATGGTGAATGAAGAGAAAGTTATCACCAAAGACAGAATTGGGTTTTTTCCTTGCTCTGGAAGCATTTTCCAATTAAATGGGCCAAATTGCTTTGGATATCAGACACGTGGACATCCTTGCATATGCAGTCAATAGTGATTTAAAATCACCCCGTAAGAGTCTCTGTGGAAACGGAAAATAAAACCTCAGTAGGACTGACAGCATTGATACTGACAGGCAGGACTTCAGTGACAGACATGACCTTGCCTTCAAGATCTGCTGTTGTGTGTGAAACATGGAGCAGCTCTTTGACAAGATCTGCTCCACTTGCAAATCCCCCACCTCTATACACCTCAGGGTGTTAAAGTAAGGGCTTCACTACAGGCCAAGAACCGGTGAATACAGTCTCTGCTTGCTTTGCTCGGAAGTCACTTTACCTAATCACTTTGATTGAACTACAGTCCAAGTATTCATGCAAAGCTTTGCCAAGACTGGAGCCCAAGAGAAACCAATGCAGTATGTGGAACAGCCTTTGCAATTGCATCTCTGGCACACGGAGAGATGGGAAAGAAGAGTACTGGAATTTTAGTACCCACAAGTCCCTCTCTCTTCTTAAATAATTATACTATACACAGAAAATTAGCCACATCCTATGAACCATTATCATACTAATTAATCAGAAACTTTATACAGGCATTTTCTCCGCCCTTAGGCCAATTAAAAAAAAAAAACAAAACAACAAAACAACAGTAGGAGCTAATCAGCTCTGAATACCAGACAAAAAGAGATAGAAATGTTTCTAAATGAATGCAGGGTGGGGAAAGCATTCCAACTTTCCACCATGCTGGAGCTTCGGGGTTTTTTGGTTTTTATTAATTAGCATTATGAAACCAAAGTCATCAAAACAGTAGATTCCTTGTGGACTTCATCCCTGATCAAACGATGACAAGTTATAACTAAAACTGAAATGAATCAACAGTTCCTCTATCACATATACCACTGAAGAATGTCTTGGATAAAAATGACTCATACGCGCATATATATATATACACACACATATATATATGTATATGAGTTTTTTTAATATGTATGTATATATGTATAGCTGTATATTATTTCATTGTTCAGCCTCAGTGTAAAAAGTACCAAACCAGGGATATAAATAGAATTTCTTCCTTCTGAAGGAACTCTATGCTGAGCAGATGCATACTAAAACCTAAAAAACCCTGCTTGCTCCTAGGAAAGTCCAAAAGCACCTTCTTTCTCTTTTCCCAGCAGCATAAAAAGACATCCCAAAGCAAATAAGAAACAAACCACAAGCTAGCATATATAGCCATTAAATAACTGATCTACTGAAGGGAAAAAAAGAAATATATACTGAGCCCATTACAGGAAAACAGGAAATGTCTCAATAAAAACATGACACAAAACACAACCAAAGAAACACAAACAACAAGCAGAGCTTGTCCATGCATGGAACTGTTCTCATAAACTCTTGCAGATTGCCGTTCCTCCAGCTGCCGAACCTTGCTTCTCATTTTAATTGTTCCTGCTCAGCTCAAATTTCAGCTTCTACGAGAAAATTCTCTCAAGATGGGCAAGATGTTTGTTTTCAAGAAAAAATACAATTTATAACCTCATATTCACTTAAAAAGTGTAAGCCAACTTATTTCAAGGACATCATATCTCTCTTTTGTCAGTTTTATTGCATACCAAAAGAACTGTATTCCTTAAATAAAATCAGATACTACTGTACTTTCTTGAGTAATGCTAGCTCTGTAGATAGCAATCACAAGAATCTGTCAGTTTTAAAGAACTCGATAATCTGAGAAACCCAAAAACTTATTTGCAGAGATTTCACATTATTAAAAAAAAAAAAAGGAAAAATATTCTAAAATGGAAATAGAAAAAAAAAATTTTTAAGTATCTTTGCAAAAAGATATGCACCAGTGTATCTAACTCTTAAATTACCCAGTCTTCACCTTAGAGCATTCTGGTGAAGGTGCTGACTTTGAACACAGGAGAGCTGCCCAGCACAGCTCACCCGGGAGTGAGTGGCACTGTCACTCACAGCCTCCCAGCTCACTCTGCCTTTACTGCTGCAGCAAACAGCCTGATGGAAACGAGGGGAAAGCGTGAGAGTCGTTCCCTTCTGCAAGTTCCCCAGACTTTTATGATGTGAGCGGGTCATGGGGGGTTAGAACAACAAATCACCGTGGGTTCTGGACAGAAGTTCTTGGTATCACAGGATTAGTGGCTGTAACAACATCAAAAGTTTGCTTCTAACTGAGGTCAATTTTCAGGATTGTAAAGTCAAATGATGGAGGGATGTTGTCAAACAAGGAAAATGCACTTTCCTGCTTAAGATAAAATGCAAAATCTTGCTTAGTTTCCCAAATCTATGTAAGGATATTGACTTTCTTGTACACTGAAAGCAGCAGAATCAGTCATTACCTGGCTGGATATAAAGCCTTCTTGTCCTTGAAAAGTTCACTTGCTTCCAGTTTTTCTTCATATATAAGCTTCTGCTGATCTGTGAACTGATCTCTGTACTTTTTACACTACAAAACAGGATATATTAAACAAACCATAAAATTATCTTTCCCAATCTCACAGCACCACAGACTAATGTTTGCTCATTGCTCAAGATGTGCATTCTTTGTATGCTTCTGAGGTGACTCAACTCCATCCTACATGCCACTGGTACCAAACAGGAGAGGTGGTTTTCTCCTCACCCATTCTAGATACTTCTGAATGACACCAGAAACAATATATAGAACATCTCATGTAAGCACGTTGCACTCGAACACATGCTTAATCTATGAGACACCAGTCGTTGGAAGACTGCGCTAAAATGATTCACAGAAACATAAATACAGTTCCACGATTTTGGAAGTTTATATAGGCAGAGAGAGAAAAAAAAAAAACACAGTTGAGAGGGTGAGTTTTGCAGGCTCAGAAAGAAAAACTGTTCCTTGACAATTCACAGAAATCCCAGCCCACAAGATCAGTAAAATGTCCCCTCAGCACTTGTACAGATTTTCGCTGTTCTCTCCGGCCAAAGATCCAAAATAAATTTCAGCTACCCACAGCTCGTAAGTAAAAAATTCCACTCAGCACTTCCAACGTTGGTCTAAGTGCTGGCCATGGACACAAGTATTACAAGCTATTAATTAACGGGCTGATGGCAGGAAGCAAACCTCTCTCCCTAGCCCCAGAAAGGAGTAGCCAGGATAGTTATACCCCTTGCAGGCCAAAGGCAATGACCAAAAAACGTACTCCTTCCAAAGAAATAAAAGTATCCTGGCTGGAATCGAAGGAAATACATCCTAAAAATAGACCCTTTGTGAACACAACTATTGAAAATCATGGGAAGAAGTTCTGCACAGACTGGACCAGAATGTGTCCTACCCTCCACAAATGGAAAATCCTCTTTAGTTCCTTGTGGGTTGAATCCAAGAAAAGGTAAGGCCTCGCTGGCCAGGTCTTATCTATTGGTGATAAAGAAGGCATCTTATTCTTCATTTCCAAGAAGTATTTTTGCATCTGTGATAAAATTGAAGCAAGATGTTTTATTAATGTTCAAATATCAGAGTTATTGAAGTACGCAAGGAAAAGCAGATGCTCTGTGAGTAAAAAGCACAGTTACCAAACTGCAGCTCTCAGCTCTCATAAACCAGAATATGGATTTTAAAAGCCAGCTATATTGAGAAATGCAGATTTAGATATCACAGAAGTGTGTCAAATACTTCATACCATTCCTACAGCTCCAAACACTATCACTATCCTTTCTTTACAATATCAGAATATTAATTTGTCACTTTTCCATGTGCTTAGCTTGGACATTTCCTTACAAAATCTATCAAGGCCATAACACAGCTGTTGCATTTGATAGAAAATAAAAATTTAAAACACAGAAGGTGTACATGTGCTTTGCACAGATATATACATACAATTCTCTGAAGGGTAAATTCATAAATTTTTCTTCCAGCATTGGCTCTGAAGAATTTCCTGTATTCTCTACGGACCTGGAAAGTTAAACAAACACTCAAAATGAATAAAAAGAATGAATTTGTTTGCACAGGTACTCTTTTAAAAAGCTCTATGGTAGAAAACATTAAAACAAGCATACGTACATGCAAAGGGTTCCCTGAAATAGGAACATCACCTGGTCACACTTAAAATATGTTAAACAGACCATGGACCAAAATGTCTGAAAGATACCTCGGCTGACCTGAGTGCAATTATTTGCAAACTTAACAAGGAATTTGAAATACTTCCCTCCAAAAAGGCAAATTATTCAAATATTGTTAAATTCACAGCATGAATCTATTTTCAATAGGCTTTTGCATAAAGCTGGACTGGAAAAAGTTAGGCATCACCAGTGATGACACAATTTTCTTGTGTCTGAAGTGACACTGACTTGATGTTAATTACGGAGTTAACTGGTGAAATTTCCAGATTTTTCTCCATTAAAACTCTTAATACACAGAGTTTTCTACATTAAAAAGAGGATTTTTTTTTTCAGGGCAGACTTCCGCATGAAAAAACTCTTATCACACAAGCAATCTTCATTCAAAAAAAAAAAAAATATTTTGGTGCTTGGTAAGAGCAGACAATCAACACAAAGGTTGCTTAATGTAAGCAAGCTTGATACTTGCTCCCAATAAAATTAAAAAAATCAAAAATGTGATCATTGAAACAATTTTTGCAGGTGATATTAATTTTAATACGTCCTTGGAAGTGCAAGTTTCAGAGCACTTGTTTTGCCTTTTATATTTCTTTCAGTGCTAATCAGCATAAATCAAAATTCAGAAAAGGTAATCAGAGAGAGCCCAACTGGTCTGTAGTTTTATGTCACACCCAGGCTCACCTCAAGTCAGCTGAAACATCCCCCAACTTTTCTTGCAAACTCTGGTACAGCCTGCAACACACCTGTTATGGATTTTGGGCAAAACCCAGGGAAAACATCATGGCTTTGCATAATTCACCCCAGAGCAAAATTTAGTGGTCTTAGCTAACTCACTGTGTGTTGCTGGCTTCTGTGTAACCAGAATTTAAAGGGAAACCCATAGAATAAAATCCCCATCAACTTACAGAAAAAAATTTACCTTGGCACCGCCTTCTGCCTCATAGTGACTCATGCATTTTAAGATAAACCAGCATTTGAAAAGCAAGAATCTGTCACTGTTCGGGGACTAAAAACACCCCACAGGTAAACAAGTTTTGCTTAATCACACATTAAGGTGCATCAACAAAACTGGCAGCATTCAGCTGTCGTCATTCTATGCAAATTCAGTGCATAATTTTTTCCTCCTCACATTGTAAGAAAAAAATATTAAAGTTCTTATACACTCATTTTCTGCAAGGCTTAGTGCTCTAGAATTAGAGTACATCCCTTATTAATTATTCACAGATGGTAATTAACACACTCAAAGCCACTCCAACCACAATCATCCCAAATCTCAACATGTTCCCACAGACTCTCCTTAATGATCTTGATTTATATTATTCTTTGTGAGCTGCAAGGTGTGCAAATTAATTTGGAAGAAAGGGACTAATAGACACCCACACATCCTATTGGTGCTGCAGGGAAGATGCAAAGCAAGCACTGAGAAATGCAAGCTGCTCCAGAAAAGCCTAAATCTGGAAAGTACCACAAATGCTATTAAAATCTACTTGGCATACAATTAAAAAAACAAACAAACAAACAAACAAAAAAACAAGTAACAAAATCCTCACAACTTAGTGGTTTATTCTTGATCATTTGTATCAATTTTAATTCTTCAGCCTCGCATGTCATGGGTGAAAGTACTTTGCCTTCAAACTACCTGTGGTAACAGTGATATACTGGAATGACAGACTATGGTCTTATTCAGAAAAATCTGTGTATTTCAGGTGAGATGGAAATTGGAAATGCTGCTTACGCTATTTAACAAACTCACCGAAAATCACACTACAGACTGCAGAAATGTATTCCTGCTGTAATGTGCCTTAAATGTTTTGGAATCATCAGTTTGCATTTAAATGCTGCTGTTTGATATAAAATGGCCTCTGAGTTCTCAGGAGGGACATATCCTTGTTTTAAAATCATAAAAACAGACCTACTTTGGCAGTAGTACCTAAAGTGTGATTCTGATCTGCAGAATGACTTCTTAAAATGGCTCCTTTGTATTTTCCAGCTCTGGTTTCCATGTATGTATTGAAATGGATTTTTTTAAATACAAATGAACATGTATTATATATAAGTATATGTTTTCTAACTATTTTTCCCACTTCCTCACTGTCAGGATAAGCTGGATCTTACTCTGCATTACGGAGTGAATTGTTCCTTTCATATCTCTGTAGTCTACAATATTCCTATTAGCAGAAGTCACCCCCA
>VYZQ01026192.1:62637-81117 GCA_013400655.1 Mystacornis crossleyi | reverse complement strand
ACACATCCTATTGGTGCTGCAGGGAAGATGCAAAGCAAGCACTGAGAAATGCAAGCTGCTCCAGAAAAGCCTAAATCTGGAAAGTACCACAAATGCTATTAAAATCTACTTGGCATACAATTAAAAAAACAAACAAACAAACAAACAAAAAAACAAGTAACAAAATCCTCACAACTTAGTGGTTTATTCTTGATCATTTGTATCAATTTTAATTCTTCAGCCTCGCATGTCATGGGTGAAAGTACTTTGCCTTCAAACTACCTGTGGTAACAGTGATATACTGGAATGACAGACTATGGTCTTATTCAGAAAAATCTGTGTATTTCAGGTGAGATGGAAATTGGAAATGCTGCTTACGCTATTTAACAAACTCACCGAAAATCACACTACAGACTGCAGAAATGTATTCCTGCTGTAATGTGCCTTAAATGTTTTGGAATCATCAGTTTGCATTTAAATGCTGCTGTTTGATATAAAATGGCCTCTGAGTTCTCAGGAGGGACATATCCTTGTTTTAAAATCATAAAAACAGACCTACTTTGGCAGTAGTACCTAAAGTGTGATTCTGATCTGCAGAATGACTTCTTAAAATGGCTCCTTTGTATTTTCCAGCTCTGGTTTCCATGTATGTATTGAAATGGATTTTTTTAAATACAAATGAACATGTATTATATATAAGTATATGTTTTCTAACTATTTTTCCCACTTCCTCACTGTCAGGATAAGCTGGATCTTACTCTGCATTACGGAGTGAATTGTTCCTTTCATATCTCTGTAGTCTACAATATTCCTATTAGCAGAAGTCACCCCCAGCCAAACCCAACAGATTCAGATTTCCGCTGTTCTTTGGGACTGCATTTTTAAAACTGTGTTATGTAAATCATTTGGGCACAGACCTGAAACATCTGAAGATGCCATTTTCATAGTCTATTTACAGAGCAGAACTACATTTTTCCAGATTACAGATGTGTTTTCTTTTGCCAACCAGTCCTTGAAAGCAAGGGACGGAAAACAAAACACTTTTGCACATCTCAATTTTTCTAGTAATTCATGGCTGTCACAGGTCACAGGTAAGTGCATGCAATGCCAGCCCCTAAAAAGGCTGTTGGAATGCAACAGGACACAACCATTGGCTTTACACCATGCCCTCCTCAACACTGGGATCAGGGGTCTACTGTGAGCAGCAGTGAAAGTCAGACACTTCCACCCTACTTCCCATTTAAACAAGCAGAGGTCGCAACAAGAAAATACATCCTTGTAATCTTTCCAGATAGGACCTTTGCCAAGGTAGGTCAGTTTTTTAAGTCAACAACTGTAATAGAGTCCCTTTAATCTGACTTTTGCCTTTCTCTTGAAAGCTGCGATTCCTAATACGATAAAAATGCCTCGATGCCTAAATGTTGCTGTGAGGCATTTTCAGCTTACAACTTTTTCAGCCAAGTCCAAGACAAAGTTAAACAATGTGGAAAAAAAAATATCCCTTCTAGTGAGCCCACACAACTGCTTGTTTATTAAGTGTTAGTAGGGTGTGCCACACTTTATTGAGTTCATGTTGATAGATGGGAGTGTTGGAGAAAGTACCTTCAGTCCAAGCCAGTAAGCCCAAATGACTGCCACAGCATGCTTACGCCTAGCCTCCTCCTTCAAGCGTTTCAACTCCCTCCGAGCCTAAAAGGTTCAGAGAGTGAACAAAAGAGACAGCCCGATGCAGACAGCACAACGACTGGGAAACGCCTCTCCCAAACCAAACAGGTCTACAGCCAGGAGGGAAAGGGATGGAGCAGCAGCACTTGACCTTTGACACCCAACATGCCCATGTGAGTTGGTGTGAAGCCGCAGAGAAGGTCAAAAAAGCCTCCACTGCTACTGAAGTGGCAAGTACAGGTGGGAATTTTGTCAGCCCTGCTATTCACTGTCAGCGTTTCCTCCTCCTCTTCTGTGCACACATCCCATAACTTGATTTTAATGGGAGAGCTTTGCCTGCAGTTCACGATCAAAACGATGCGTATGAAAATCAAGACTTACTAAAATCTCACTATCTAGTAATTTCTTCCACTGGCAAGTGCCTGGGCAGGACAGAATCAGCTCTGAAACGACATGTGGTGATGACTTTCCAGCACTGTAATGAGGGCTTTTATTCTGAAGGTTACTTTTTATTTTGATGTTCATGTATTTAAAAAAAAAAAAAAATTCTGCAGCCTGGTAAATGATGTCTGTCTGTGGAATTAAGGGGCAGAGCCATCAAACTCAGTGCATTCCTCATGTACAAAGAGATAGGCACCTTCCTACCTTTCATCAATCATTCCATTTCAGGAAAGCAATTTGAGGCATGTGTGGGCAACTCAACAGAATGTCGCATTTTAGGAGATACCAGCACATTTTTATTCAGCTATCTGATGACAACACTCAAGGAAGAGTTCCAGTATTAGAGGCTCAGTCAGAGCAGCTCTAGCCCTGTATCTGCACTTGTCAAGTTGTAAGTTATCAGACTTGTGCAGCAGCAGTTCCAGCCTGTGCCAGTCACGCTCTTCTGGGGCAGCTGGAAAGGTTAATGTGCAGTGGATGTACACTCCAACATTATTTTTTCACTCATCTGCCAGGCAGAAAAGCTCCTACTGCACAGCAATGTAAAAGCGAGAACTATGCAAAGCTAAGTATTTGTCTATCTTGTGAAAAGGAAGGAAACTGAGTACTTGAGGATCGCTCTTATTTTTTTTGTTTGTGGGGTTTTTTGGTAAAGAGAGAGACCTTTGATGATAACTTTTAAAAACTTTTGTTCTAAATATTCCCCCAGGAAAAGATAAAAGATCAAACCAATAAAAAGCTGTCTCTCTTATCAGAGACTGTAGTTATTTTTCTAATCTTAAGTCAATTTNCTAACAGATTTATATCAAAATAGCAAAGGTCAAACACAGCATTATACTCCAGATGTAATCTGAGCACATTTCTCCATCCAGCTGGCAAGGTGTTCTAACACACTCCCAACATAAATAATAACTGAAAAATGTTTTAAATCTAATGTATTTATGGTTTTCAACTAAATTAGGAATTTATTAATTGAAACCAATCTATTTTTGACCTCTAGTGAACAGCATTTCAAATGTTCACATAACCCACAACTACAGGCTGGGGATTAGCAAGAATCTTTCAGTGGGACTTTGCTTCTGAAAACAAACAGCTGATGCTGGAATTCCTGAGATTTTTCTAGGGCTGTAAGTTTAGAATTGCAAACTAACATCATTTTCTGCTAAAAGATCAGCTCATAAAATTGTGCTTTACTTGTACTTATTGAAATATTTTTACTGGTTCAAATCACAGCCAGAGAATCAATTCAACCAATCACAACTAGAATTTGATGAAACTTAATAATGTTGGTTTGAATTTGTAGATGAAGTCTGTCCAGGCTACAGATTATATAATATGTGGTGAAAATCTCAACTGGATCACTAACATAGTGTCACTGAAAGCACTTGTTGGGGGTGTGGGGAGGAACACACCCAAAAACCCCAACCTTCTCTCCCCCCACAAACCATGCTTTGTATATTTACATGTAGTTAAATGCATTTCCTAAGTTGAGAATACTATAGTCTAGTCAATTTTAATCTAGTCTAATGGCTTGTTAGTGCAAATCTGTACTTGGTTGCCATGCAAAGAATTTCCTACTCTACAAAAAACTGGCATACACAATGCTATCAGATTTATTAGGTGTGGCATGAATGGAAATGGAAGGAATCGATGATCATGCTCTATTACTTAAGAGTGAATTGTATTAGTCATTAATTCTCATTATGAACTAGTGATTAAATGTTGATATTGTTGGGTAATGAAGGGGGGGGGGCATGTGATATGTGCATGAAGTACCTTATATCCAAGCCAGAAAGCCCAAATAACAGCAATAGCATGTTTATTTCTAGCCTCGTCTTTCAGTCGTCTCAGTTCCCTTCGTGCCTGTGATGCATTTGAAAATGGGATATAGAAAAGCTTAGGAAAGAAAAGGTTACTGCAAGTTCCCATTGGTGCAAGAAAGAGAGGAAGTAACCAGTCACTACAAACAGCAAATATTAAAGCGTGTCCCAGCTTCCCAGACTGCACCAGCTACAACATGTTAGCAGCAAAGAGAAACCAAACAACCAGTTTAGGCAGTAAAAGCGGTTTAAGCCACTGACAATATTGCCAGATAACTCTCCTGAGGGACCCTCTTCATTCCATGTAGGGACACACAGGTGCACAATTTGTTGCCATTGCTTACCTGGGTACCGTGCCAATAAGCAGCAATTACTGTGGCAGCCTCATTACAACGCTTCAGATGCTTGAGCTCCCGCAGAAGTTTCCGAGCCTGCAAACAATTTATAACGTTATTTTTTACTAACTAACTATGTTTTTTGAAGTAGGGCACTGCAACTTGTAAATCTAGGCAAGACCAAAAAACACTGCCTCCAAATCCCCAAGCAAACACATTTGCAAATGCTGCCCAGCCTAACATTTGCCGTTCCAGGGAGGATTCTGTGCTGCAAGAGTTTGGGACTGGCAGGTCAGGGGATCTTCATTCAATGTTCAGTTTTCTCCCAGATTTGCTGCATTACCTGAGATACCTCTGTCTGTGTGCACAATGGCAGCAGTATTTTTTCTCCACACAGTAAATGTCCAATCCATTTAGAGTGCAATAAAGAATAAATCACAAGTAAATTGCCTGGCTTTAGGTCACACTAAAGGCTGCTGTCACACCAGGCTTTCATGCACAGTAATGCTACTGCAAAAGAGCTTGTTCTCCATGGCAAACAGAAAACCATAACTCGAGATGATGCTTTTAACCCAGTTTTCTTCAAATAACACTCATGGGAAAAGACAGCACATCAATAGTTAGACTGAAAGGATATTTTTAACCCATTTAAACAAAACAATAAAGACAAAGTAAAAATCCAGAAAAATAGCAAAATCAAATTACATTACCTTATTGCTGACAAACTCTAAAGCCTTCTGGGCAGGAGAGGGGTATTTACACCAATAGCTCCTAACTGCAGCCCCTTCCCTCCCTGTCTGACAGAAAGGGAACTGACTCCAGAACTAAAGGCAGTTCTCTCTTCCCTAACTAGAGGGGGAAGCCAACTTGAGTAGGGTCAAGAAAGGTTAATAAAACAGAAGAGCCCAGGGTTACTTTTTCTGAAGGACAGCAGTAGTTGCTTTAAGCATCATGGCTGCTTTCATGTGAGCTGTCAACCTCATTTTTACCTCTTACTAAAGCATCACTCCTTAAACATCTACTAGGATGCATGATTGAAGGGATGCATGATCCCTTCACAAAGTACAAACCTCTCAGAGAAGTAGTGAAGTTGTGGCAAATTGAGGCAGAGTACAAGCCAACAGCAATTAACTACTTTCACTCCTCTGTTTAGCAGATAGAGGAGAATTGAAGACTTAAGTAACAAATTGCCCAGGCAACCCAAACTATTTTAATCCTGCTTTCAATTTGATTCATTCTTTGAGAATCCTGTTAAGCATAAAGTAACTGCCAGCCACAACTTGTTTCATCCACATCAGTCCAGCGCTACAGTGTTCCTAAGCGCAGTGGCAGAGCCCCAGAGCATCCTGCTCTGGAGCTGCTGGCCTGCCTGATTAGGTCTGCTCTGATCACCACCCTCACTCATTCACACTCCAGTCCATGTTAAGAGGCCTCCTATCTCAATTCCTTGGCAGAAGATGCTTCAAGGATAACCCAGTGGTTTAGTGTGGTCCCAGCATGCCACTTGCACCGACTGCAGGGATTTATAGTGCAGGCGGCACATGCAGATACCCTGAACTCACCTCTTCAACAGCAAACACGAGTGTTTAACAGTGGCTGTGGCACAGCCTCAGCTCCTTGGAGAGAAGGTGTGAAAGGCAGAAGGCTCAGTGCACTTGGAAAGTGTTTTCTGACCTGCTCCTCACCGCTCCGTACAGAGACAGCCGCAGTGCCAGGAAACTCACCTTCCACCCTCTGATGTACGACTGCACCGTAACAGCTGAACTCTTTATCTTCTGGTATCTTTTTTGTTGCTGTATTGGAAATAAGTACGTGATGCTTAGAACGGAATATTACATCTGTTAAATGCTGCATAATAAACCTTTCATTGCTAACATTTGACAATATGCTTGAGGAGACAAGCACTAAATGTAAAAAGCGAACAATTTTTGACTGAGCAGATCAGAGTGTAGATTCTGTGTTCAACTTGAGGGGAAACAAAGCACATCAACAATGCTGCATGGACAATGTCACTCTGTTTACAGAAACACTAAGTTCATGGTCAGCAGCACAAATGCAGATTAAATGCTAACAGTAAGAGCTTTATTTGTCTTTCCCACCACCAGAGTAGCACACAAACTGTCACAAATGCTCAGGTTTGTTGGCTAAGCTTTTTACCACCTTTTCATAAGACATGTGCTGTTCCTGTCACCCACAGTGCCTTTATTATACCAAATGCTGATGATAACTCAGGAGGAGGAAAAAAACAAAAACCATGGATTCCTGAATGAGATGCTGGAGTATTATTTAAGTATGCCACGTTGAACTATAAATTTCCTGGAGAGCTAAGCATTTTCATTCTAAAAAGCTCCATTCTCCAGTAGCCCAACATTTAGTATAATACTAAATTGACAGTTTTCACAACAGGACTTTTAGACTTCTCACTTACTTTAGGACACTGAGCCCACTCAGTGGCAGTGAACATCTCTGTGAGCAAGCTGGAGAGGGTTCCCCCTGGGCCACCCTCATGCCACAGCTGCCGTCAGTCATGGCTTGCAAGGCAACAGACAGACAAATGTCTGCAGATCCTTGAGTCAAGCCTCCAGCACGAGGAATTGCTCAAAAAAGCTTTATTCATTCCAGGGATTTCCTATGAAACCTTCCAAAGCACTATGCCTACCAGTCAGGTTGGGTTAGGAGAAGTCTGCCTTCCATCTACATGGAGAGCCTGAGGAAACGTCTCTATCATCACCAGTAAAACAACTGCTGCCACGTTTCACCAGTGACCCAGTAAAGGTTTGCAGTTAAGAAATCAGCAGTTCTTGGTCGTGTATTTGTTTTCATTTCCTTATGTTTAAAGTTGTGCCAATCTAGCTGCAGTAAGCCCGTTTTAAATTCATTAAGATTGCATGAGATCATAATGAAGCCATATGGGCACAACACAATTCTGTAGTGATGCTGTTTGTAGGAACAGGGCTTTCAATCACATAACTTCAGAGAGAAGAGTTTCTACAGTAAAAAAGCATGCTTCAGTCATACTTCTTTCAAATGATCTATACTTCCCTCTAATTATCCAACAGAAGTGAACCAAACACTGACATCTTTCAAGAGGACAAACAGAAGTGCTTGTCAACTGAAAAACAGGGATTTGTCAACTCTGCGACTCGCAGTTTAAGAATACTTTCTTTCCATATTTTATCAAGGTTTCTGATATGCTTGTGCTATTCTCTAGCAATAACAAAACGCAGCTGAGAAGTTCAAGAATGGTTTTAAAAAAAAATAAATCTTTTTTATCACCTAAGTCAGTATTATTTACTAACTGCCAAGAGGACATGAAAGAGTTATAGAAATGTGCTGTTCAGTTCGTGGCACAGAACACCCAGTCCGCAGATAGATCTGAAACTGTTTTAGGGCTGACTGTATCAATGACGATACTGAATTACGAGCCTGAGGACTTATAATTAAAATAAGCCCCTAGGATCCTCCCAGGCAGCATTCTTGAGTCAAAGGCAAATGTTCCAAATAAGGCAAAAACACAAAAAGGCTTCGGAATGACTGAATTCCACAGAACTGCACATGTATATTACTGAACATTTTTTACACGTTAACCATATGTTTTGAGAGCACTGTAAGGGTTGGGAAGCACAGCATTTAAGCTGAATGAGAAAGACTCTTCCCAGCTGAGCCACAGAATCCTGCTCTCCCAGAGCAAAAGGGCTCTGGCGACCTTTTTAATTATTTAAGAACAAGCACAGTGTAAGCACTTAATAGTAGTCTATAGAAACCAAATTTCCTTTATTCCCACTACTCGTACTTAAAAATTAACATAAAATTGAATTCTTTCAACAGCTCTCAGTACGTACTGAGGAAGAATATCCTAAGAAGGTTTTATGTATTAAACAATGACGAGAACCCCCCCACGTAGTAAGGACAGTATCTTACTGCATATCTCCTGTACCAGGAAGCAATCACAATCTGGCATCTTTTCATTAACAAGAAGCGAGTACGGCACTTCCAGCCTCTGTAAATCTTTTCAATCAGAGTAGCCAAGTCCTCCAAACGCTGCTTTCTCCGGTCTTCCAGTTTGAAGAGCTGGGTGTGCGGGTTTTTAGGGTTTTGTTTCACATCGGAAGAAAAACAGCAGGAGAGAAGAGACAAGGGAAAAAACCCGTAAGCACAGCTCTTGTAAGAGAAATCTCTTTTTTACTGAAGTCCCCCTTCAGACACACGTTGTTTTATTCATCTGCAGAGCTACAGGCAGGAACACCAATAAGATCTGTGGCAGATACACTGTCACAAGTCAATGCTCAAAAATTATATTAAATTAAGGCTGACGGCTATTGTAGAATCTTGATTCACATCGATTTTAATGGGTCTAACATTAAAAAGTGGGTTTTTTATGCTACATTCACAGCAATATATCAAAGCACTGCATGTAGAAAAATCTGCAGGAACCAGGTAGTGAATGATGCAGCTCATAGCAGGCTGTCCTCAAGAGAGAGGGCTTGATCTTGCAGAAGGCATTTTTCACTTACTGTTCTTGGGTTGCGGATGAATATCTTTGATCTACCGAATGAAAATTCCTCTTCAGGGATTCTCAATTCATTAAACAGCACCTCTACTCCAGCCCTAAGAAGGAGTAAATGAGCTTAACAAACATGACCCCCAGCTCTAAAACTTCTTCGTTTACGTATTCACAACTTAATTTATGGAAAGCATATGAAAGCATATTTTAAACTTTTAAATAGCGCTTGACATAAGAAGATTGAAAACCTAATTCATTTACTCAGTGATTATTCAGCTAAAGGCAAGAATAATCACTGTAAAGATTCAGAATAATTTGATGCAAAAAAGAACAAATTTTACTTTACAGCATCAGCAATGGCCTATTTTTACCTCTTACATCTATAATTATTTTACCTAAAAACAGAAAGAAAGGAAAAGGAAGGGCTCTCACACTAATGTCAAAATGTGAAACAAAGACTGATGAGTTTGACAAATGCCAGTGTTCCACTCTTACCAAATGCATTTTAGGAACATCAACAGAAAAAGGAGAGAGGAACTGTGCAGATCTTTGTGATGATTATTACAATGCTATTTTTACTAATACTGCACTTCCACTATTATCTTGATAACCCAAAGACTTAAATTGTAGCTAAAAGATGTTAATCTATAATGAAAGATATTTAAATCATACTTTTGGTGGCCACATGTAAAAAGAAATAATGGAAGTTTAATTGCCCATCCCAGACATTATTTGCAAAAATACATATATTTAATACAATTGATTCGCAAGAGGTATTATCTCATAATTGTTCCATCATTATGTAAAGTTGCACCTGAAAGGGCAGAGAAAGCTTGCATGGCTGTCTTCAACAAAATGAGTGTTTTTACACTTTGAAAGTTGGTAATTAGAGATGAGTGCCCTCCTGACCATTCCAGACTCCCCACTAGTTTTGAACCCACTGCAGTATCTCTCTTACACCCTTTCTTTCAGACCCAAACCAGTAAGGGCTGCAATATATTCCTTTCGCAAGGTGCGCAAAAACATTTAAAAATCAGGACACGCGGAAGACAGGAATTTCACTCGGGACAGGTAGGAATCCTGCTGTGGGCCTACCTGGCTGGCCCTCTCCAGTGGGGCCACGTCTGCTTGCAGAGCATTTTGTACCTCTCCAGGCAGGGCTCGTAGGCCTGCCGGAAGGCGTAACCCGCCCTCCTGACCCGCACGTTCTCCAGCAGCCCGAGGTACCGGATCTGGTGGCACACCAGGGCCTCATTGAAAATGTGTGCAGCCTTTTTTTCGTTGGGCTTGATGCACCTGCAAAGGAAAACCAAAAGGGACATCTCTTTGCAGCACAGTACACGTCAACAACTATTATGGTGAGTTTAAACCATAGATTTCAATAGTTTATCCTCAGATATCAAGATTTTTTTTTTCCCCCCCCATGTAACCTCACCTAACAATTCACCAAATCTTTGGCACTGGGGAATTTACCTGATATAGTTTGGATTTTTTGTCTGGAGATTTTTCATCAGGGTAGCAACTGAAGCCTTGAACTGTGAACCTGCTGTTGGTGGTCTCTTTAGATTGATCTTAGCAGGGTTTCCTTCTGGGAACAATGCTTTGATAAGGGAGTGGTTGGCCTTCCACATGGCCTGGGAGAGGTCACGGTACAGAAGATCATTGTTTTTGTCAACAAATCCTTCCACCTGGTACATAACCTGAACAACAGAGAAGAGTCACATCAGCGCAGGTTTTGAACTACAACAGAGACCACTTCAAAACTGGCCCAAGGAATTGATTTCTCCTTCTTACACACTGTCCAAAAGAAACAAAAGATATTTCAGCTTTTATTTTAAATCTGACATTTGGATGACTTTTTGTTGGATAAAATGCCTGTGAACATGCTACCTGAGAAAGATGCATTTTCTTGTACTGCCAACAGTTCCCTGTGTCAATCAGTCCTGGTTTCTGAAGTGGAAAAAACCCTTTTTCCATGATAACTCTGACACACCACCACCTGCCAAGACTCCGAAACAATCCTTTTCGTCTGATGAGGTTTTCTCCCTCTCTTTTGAATCAAAACAACCAAAATACCCTTTCCCTTCAAAGTACTAGTGCTTACATTATTTGCCTAACTAAAACATGATAGGAATATCACCTCTTGCTATCACAGTGCAAGCAGCAAGCTGTGCAGCCCCCAGGGGACTGTTATTTTAAAGGACTTTTACCAGGAAAGCAGTCCAACAACAACAGGCACGAGTACAAAGCTCTGACCTGCAGCTGGGTACCCAGGAGGCAGCCAGAGGAACCTCATACAGATCTCAGATTGCTACTGGCTTTTTTAATTTTTGAGGGTAGGAAACTTATTTGATTAATTGTGACAAGTCATCTGGCTGGTAATACAGATTCTTCTTCAGATCCATGATTTCTCAGTTCTGCATAGGTAGGTACTAAGTACACAGAATACTGCATGAAAATAGTGCTGACACATATTTTACACAACAGCAGTTACTGGGAACTCAGGCAGCATTTTACTTTGGAGAACGTGTTTCTGGTTCTGACAGGTGCAGTAAATGCCACTACCGAAAAAAACCAAACAACTGTTCACATGAAATTACTTAAATTTCTTAAAAGGAGGGTCAAGCTTTTGTTGACCAGTGACAAGCTCAAAATGTTCTCAGTTGAGGACAGAAAAACAACATTCCTCCCAAAATAGGAGGAATTCACTCTGCTGAATGCCTGTAACAATCAAAGACCCCCACTGCCTGCTAAGACACAATCTGTGCACAGTCCTTCTCAAAGTACAGAGATAAACTTCAATTCACTTAGATTTTTTGACAACCTAAGAAATACCTGGGTATTAATCCCTAATAGCTTATATGCAGTTACAAAGTCTTCTTGGCAAATAATGTTAAGTTAATGAATGGCTGCCTGAAAGGCTGAAAGTCTGATATTTCCAGGACTATTCTGAATGAGAAAATTATTGAGCTATTCAAAATTGTAAGATTGAGAAGATTTCAAAAAGCATTAAGCAGTCCTAGGGAAATGAAACACTTTCCAAATATTCTTTACTGTGTGAAATTATCACTTCAGCAGATTCAGACAAGAGGCATAATTTCAGCCCAACATTTACTTTTAATTTTTTTAAAAATAAATTGTCTTCAGTTTATAAATTTAATTATTTTGATTTTCATTAATAAAAAGTCATAACGGATTACACAATGAAAGCAGTCACACTTGTATTTATTCATACTGCTTATATTGTAAAATGCAGATACATTTGCAAGCTCCCTCTGTGTAGCTCTCTCTTCCATCTGTTTAAACACAGAGTATCAAACTCAGTTCCTTCAAACGTACAAAAACTGCATTTTCTCAACAACAGGACTAAGGACTGCAGCTAGTTCAGTGACAAAGAACATGTTTTCCAAAATATGTTGCCTACAAATGTGTGTGAATTTTTGTCACTGTGGGCAGTGGTTTATTTCCAGAGACCTAACAGCAGCACCACAGCATGTGGGGCATCTTTCTCCTTTGATGAAAGGAGAACTGCTTTGATTTCAGCCACAGCAGCAGGACTTTGTATGTGGGCATGTAGTGACAGAACAAGGGATAGGGGCTTCAGACTGACAGAGGGCAGGTTTAGCTTAGTTATTAGGAAGGAATTCTTCACTCTGAGGGTGGTGAGGCCCTGGCACAGGTTGTCCAGAGAAGCTGTGGTTGCCCCATCCCTGGAAGTGTTCAAGGCCGTGCTGGATGGGGCTCTGAGCAACCTGGTCTAGTGGAAGGTGTCTCTGCCCATGGCAGGGGCTTGGAACTAGGTGATATTTAAGGTCCCTTCCGAACAAAACCATTCCAAGATCTCTTAAAGCCTTCCAGCCCAAATCACAGAGTTTAGGCTTAGGACAAAAAAGATTAAGAGAGGTCTGGATTTTTTAATCAGCTACACCAGCCCCCACACGCCACGTGCTCCCTTCACCAGGTACCTTGCCAGCGTAGTGCTGAATCCTGAAGCAGCTGTGAGGCAGGGAGGTGTCATTGAGGAACCGGGAGCACTTGCTCATCCTGCTCTCAAAATGCTGGTGAGTGGCACAGACCTGGTTCAGTTTTTCTAAAAAGGTGTCATCGGTAACAGTTCCTGGTCTCAGGCATTCTTCGTCCAGCATGGCCAGGATTCCAGTTTGGTTCTGAAGGTGCAGAACAAGAGCTTGAGTACTTGTTTCCATCACAGCACAAAAAGAAGATCGTTCTCCTCTTTGACTTCTGCTATCCAATAAAACATTCTTCGAGCCGTCTCAAGGTTTCGCTCTTTATACCTCATGACTGTTTCCAACTGATTTTTAGCACTTGCATTTTTGAAAGACTTTTTATGAGATCTGATCCTGAAATTCACTTTGAAGTTTCGTGTCATTTACTCAGACTGGAGCAACTCCAGTTCAACTGAAAGTAGCCAGTTTATGGTAAAACCACCATGTATTTTATGTTAATGGTTAAAAAGTGATCATTTCTGATTGTTAAGGAATTTTATCTTTCTTGCTTTGGCAGTCTTCTCATTATATACAAGTACTCTGAGTACCTCAAACACTCAGTAACATGTAATTTCGTTTACTAGTTTCCATATGAAAAGAAATGTTAATTACAATGCAGCATGTGATATCTGCTATTGAGAACAGCCCTAAATGTAAACATTTAAAAGCTGTTTGATCTGTGTTGGTTTTTTTTCAGTGTAGGTACTGCTATATATTTCTACAAAAGTAACATAGCTTATAAAAAAAACCCTTTTTAGTAAAATAAACGTCTACCATACAGAGTAAGATGAATAATACAAGAATGGTATGTTTCACAAAATTCATGAGGATGCATACAGATTTTACAGCTAAATTAAATTCATTTAAAAAATGGATTTTAAAAAAATGGATTTAAAAAAACCACATTAAAAAATTGTCCTGAGATATTCTTGAATACAACTTACGTTTTCTATTAGGTCACAAATGATAGCATTGTTGAAATATTCGATATGAGTCCATTCAATCCCCTGTAAGAAAATATAAATAAATGTATGAACAGGAAAACAATGGAGGGAGCTTTTCCTCCAGGCAATTCACATTATATTCCAATTAACCATGGTGCTAGTTTGAAATTTAATTCTGTATGCTTACCAACAATTAATTTATTTAGAAAAAAAATGCAACCATCTACTACTAACATTATCTGGCAAAATGAGTGTCCTTGAGCAGCTGCCAAACTCACTCTCCATTCCTTTCCCCCACCCATGTCAGCTTCCCATGCACTCCCTGGCGCCAGGCCAGGCTCCTCCCATGCTGCCCACGCTCCCACTGGTCAGAAGGAAATCAGCCCATGTCACTGCAAGCTCCTGAGATCAAAATTTCTAAGTTCTTTGTTGTTGGGTTGGTTTTATTTAATGGGAAGAAGAAAGAGGGCTAAATTTAGGTAAGACCATTTGAAAAATCCAGAGTATGACTGTTGTTCAGATGTTCTTAATATCCCAATTTTTTTTTTCGACCATCAACGATAAAATTTCCAGGATGAGATGCCAATGCATCACAAGGTAACACTGGTAGGGCAAAGGGCTGAAAAAAGGAAAATATTAATTTCATTCTTAATCTGCACTCTGTGTGGTACTTCTTACAGTTTACTTTTCTCAGAGCATTTGAAATATTCAAGAACCAAATTGCAGTAATGATGGTTTACCACTGAACGCAAAATTAAAAAGACACGCCTAAATTTCATGTTACCCTCAGGATCAGAAGGCAAGAACTTTATGTAATTTTAAAAAATGTTTATACAGCAAAATGGTATCATCCAGTTGGAGTACAGACAGCATGTGCCAGTTTTTACAGCTGGGAGCTGGTATTTTGTCTGAGCTCTGTGTATCATGTGGAGCACTGTTAAAACCTATTAAAACTTCAGCTTGATCTTCACTCACAGAGTAACATCAAACATCAGAGGCTGGGCTCCACAGGACATCTTAAATTTATCCGTAAAGGTCACATGGCCCTTCAATATTTACCTGAAAGAACACTAGAACCAAAACTCTGTCTGTAGTTTCTTTCATGTTGCATGCTATATTTTAGCCACCCAATTCCCTCTGAAAAAGGACTGGCTGTGGCTGTTATTGGGGTGCATCCCAGACATTGCTGTATAATCCAAAATGCAGGCTGCAGAGTAATGGCACTAGTGATCACCAGAAAGTGATATGAGTGTTCTAATAAATCAATTAGCCCTTGCTCAGAACTGCCACTCATTGGTGCCAATGAATGAATCAGAGTTGGGTCTGGTTTTTACCTAGAGAACTCATAATGTGAAACAAATGCCAAGCCAACATTTTTTGCTTAATGTAACTACCACACCTCCCCACACGAACATGCTCCATGTCAGTCCTGTGGTCAAAAAGTGCCTCTGTTGCCTGAAAAATTGGTTCCAGCCTGCATGCCTGTGTATCTTTACAGGGACAACAGGAAGAGGGTAAGGAAAGATCCATTCAAGTATTACCTCTCTGATGTATTCCTCCTGCTCTTCTTTGAGGGTAAGTTCAATGAAGATCTGCTGCAACTTCTCATTACAGTAGTTGATAATGAATTGCTCAAAGCTGTTGTCCTGTCAGATGAAACATGTTTGAGTTTGCTTTGTGTAAACAGCCTGGAGCCCAGCTGGAGTAAGTTACTGCAGCAGCTGCAGGTCAACAAGCTGCTGTATTAACTACTCCTTTCAGTTTTGTGACGTGATGGTTGGAGTAATATTTGACTGAGATCACAATTAGTTTAGAAATTTTAAACCAAATCCTTCCCTGGGGCTTTGTCCATTGGGAGGGACAAAAACCTCTGTAGGTTTTATTCATGATGCCTCCATACTGATCCCTTTCAACAAGTCATAAGGACATCTCTGGTGTCAGGGAATAAACGACCAAAGTTTTACCTGCACTAATCTGTCCCCATATGTAAAATGTAGTCTCCTGTGGGGTCTGATAAATAAAATCATGACAGTAGCATCAGCAGCCAGTAAAGTATCCTATTTCCCTAGAGAACAAGGCTCAAACTGCTATACCAGTTGCAGCTGAGCCTGGGTTAAGAGATTATTGGCTCCAGAGGTCAATCCACCTCCACCCTGCCAACAAACTGTCCCTTGAAATGATGGGAAACAAAAGAGCTTCACTGACTAAAATTCCTCTAACAGGCTAATTCATCTAAAACTGGGTTAGGGAGCAAGCAGATGTGTGACCCTTTGCAGAAGGGACCGGGGAGTGGAGCAGACCCCAGCAGGAGGGGTGGGCACAGGAAGGAGGCTCGGTGACTGCCCCACCACAGGCTGTGACATGACACTGAGCCTTTTTAAACTACCAAACAATCTGCTATACAATACCTGTGAAGCTTAAATTATGCTGGTAGAATTCTTTTATCACTGAAGGCAAGTGCAATCATTTGAATGTTTGAATTAAGGATCTGGTTGCTAAATGAGATTATGAACACACAAGCAGATTAGAAAATATTGAGGTAGCACAGATTACTTTTATCATTTTAGTTTTAAATGAAGCAAAATCATAGCTGATCACCAAAATTCCTCAGCCACAAACGCTGCCCCTCTCACCAACTGCAATTATCACTCAGAGATTGCAAACCTTGCATAGCTCGAGATGAGAGAGTTAAAATTCGGCATGCAGCAAAATCAGCACTGCAAACAAGTCATACTTACTGCATTCTGTTAAAAAAGAAATTACATAAACTGGAGTCAGTACTTATAGCACTTCCATAACAACACAGAACATGTCTATTAGCATTTATTTAGCATAACAAGTAGATCGATCTTTGTATCACTGACAATGCAAAGTACTACATAAACGTTATGCATTACATCTTCGTAGCTGAGTCTAGCTACTGTCCAAATATTGTCAAATAAACCAAGAGGTTGAGACACATCAGAGCCTAACACAGAACAGCATTCTTGCATTGCCCTGTCTCTAAATCACCAGGTACTTTTTGCCTCCAAAAGCCACATTTATAACCTTGGGCATACAGAGCTCAGCAACAGGAGAGGAGAATGGGGAAGGCAACAGAGAATACTGAAAGAAGAATGAGTATAAGTTTACTTGACACATTCAGATAAGGCCATCACTTCAGATATATTGAGTTTGAAGTTAAAGGACCCCAACTGTCACATCACCCAGACAAAGAGAAAGGGTAAAACACACTCTGCATCCTCCTGCCAGGCACACTCTCCTGCCTCCTGCCTGCCACCCAGCTCAGAGACTGCTTCTGCAAAAGACCAGGTTATTCTGATTAAAAGGGCCGCAGGACTTTTCGCTCACAAATTACACAGGCTTGGGCATCAAAAGAGGATGGAAACTGAACAGGAGATCCAGCTAAACCATCTAACTGAAAGGTCACTAACAACACATTAAAGTAATTGCTAGATGTTTTCCTGATTTGCTGTGTATCTGTGATATTTATGGCTTACCAAAAAAAGAGGCAAAAATCCACAGAGTTCTCCACAAATCGCTCACTTTGAGCTATGAAACTATTTGACATTGCCAAGCCACTGAAAATTGCTGTTCCAGGAAAAAAGTTACTGAGAGCAGCAGCAATGTTCCTTATGAAAGATACAGAGCAAAAGGCTAGAACAGTTAATTACAGCAAAGAAAATGGGGGAAAATGTTTGAAATTACTGAAATTCTCAAAACACTTAATTCTGAGCAGACATTTGGCAAATTAAAGACACTTCAGAAAGAGCCGTTTCCTTTTACAGGTTTTAAAAAACCCTGTATGAAAAAACCAATTAGAGTGTTTATCTATAAGCAATTCCGAGTAAGGCAGGAGAGGTTGTGCATTTATTCTCCCTTAATGAATATCTCTGATTTTTAATTATGTGAAGGCTCCACAAAGCACGTACAAATGTTCACAAATGAATTGTCCCGCCCCCACCCCCCTCCCCCCCAGTATTTTAATGAAGGTCTTATAGAAATGAATACAACAGAACTAGAAGGGATCTGAAGGACTTCTGACTTTTTTTTTTTTCCTAGAAGGCAGTAGAGAATAACCCGACAGCACATCACTAAACCCACTCAGGAGATAGGCTGGAGGGCCCCAGCCATCAGAGACTGCTTGCTCCTTATGCTGACCACTTGTATTAAGTGACAGAAATGGGTTTGACCAATACAGAAGCAGTGCAGTCAGATGTAAAATTTGAGGAAGAGCTATCAAATATTCTTAGGAAATTTTAAGGGGAAAACAAAAAACAAATTAGGACTATATCTTCTCAAGGTGTCACCTTCTTTTCCAGGCTGTAATTCTGCTACTTTTAATGTCCAGGGCATCACTGCAATCCCTGCATTTTAGTAGCAGCTTTTTAACTATGTCTTTGAAAGCATTGTAGAATACAAAATAAAACCTTTAGGGAATATAGAACCACACAGTCTCTCAAATTAAATAAAGGTGCTGGGAAATCAACGTCACCTGAGGTAGGCTTAAAGTCATGTCGAATTTACAGATACAGCTCAACCAACCACCCTCAGCTTATCCTCTGAATCTTTCATCAGATGCAACACTAAATTTAGAGGAGTAGAAAATTTCACTGACAAAAATCAAAGCCTACTTCACCATGTTTCTCGCTTCACAAATGATGGTGTCTTGCTCAAACAGCTTCATTCTTTATCAACCTTCAAACTACCGCTCATCAGGCTGGTATTTCATGAATAGCAAGTTTCGAACTCTAAAAAAATTCTTCTCCATGCAAAAATCAAGTT
>VYZQ01026192.1:31268-50634 GCA_013400655.1 Mystacornis crossleyi | reverse complement strand
GGGTGGAAATAATTTTTGGAATTTCAAACAGAACAACTGAAATTGCACAGAATGCAGCCCATATTTGCCTGAGGGCGAGCTCTGGAAACAATCTAATTTANAGTCAAGCAAAAACAGGGCAGTAAATCATCTTGAGAACCATCCCAGTCCCCTTTTTCTTTGGGCTTGGTCACCATCACCAGGTCCATGAGGCTCAGTCCCTGCTGTCGTAAGCCACTACACAATATAACTTTTCCCAGGGTCTGACCAAGGCATCTGGGCTTCCCCCCCACCCCCTTCTTCAGTTTTCTTATTGTTTGTTTGTTTCTCTTTGGTGTGGGGGAGTTTTGTTTGGTTGGTTCTTCTTTTTTTATTCTTCTTTTTTTTTTGTCCTTTTTGTATTCCCCTAAGAATACTCCAGAAACTTGGTCCCATTTCCTAGCTGTATCCAAGATTCCCTGTGCAAACACGCTCTATCCCAGCATGAGGAGTGCCAGCACTCAGCAAAGGAGGCACTCCCAGCCCAGCCCTGCATGAACAGACAGACCCAGCGCCATAGGAACCCTGCACTGGTGTTGAGAGTACAGCCAGCCCCTGCTCCTTCCTACCCTGACTGTTCTGAAGTTTGAAGCATCATCCACGCCATTCACTCTGGCAGAATCAAGGCCCAGGTAGTTGTATCTGCTGAAGTCCCTCTCCAGTTTGAGGCTGCCTAACAAATCAAATAAAAATACCATTAGTAACAGCATTCTTGCTAGTAACGATTTTATCCCAGAACCAGCATTGCCAGGAACTGTTATTACTGAATTTTCTTCAAGGATCTTTTAATTATTAGCCTTCTGAATAAGAACAGGTTTTCTAATTTTTTTTATAATACATTGCTAAGCCAATTCTGACTCAGGTATCTGGGTAATATCAAAGCATCTGCTGACTTCAGGTATTACCAATGCCACTACCACCAACAATTTGAAAAATGAATCAATATCACATTTACCACAAAAGACGATGTCCATGGAATAGCACATTAAATATAAAGAAAACTCGTATCTGAACACGGCACAGGGGCAACACTTACAGAGAAACTCTTCTGATGCACCAGACAGGATCTGATAGAAAATGTGGAAGTTTCTTTCACCTCTGGGCTGCTTAACGACACGAGACTTCTCTAGTAGATCTAAACAAACAAACAAAAATCTCACAGGTCAGGGACAGAGTGCTGGAGCAAAACCCTTTAAAATGAACATAACCCTCCATCATTTTCTACTTCATTGCTTTATGTCACCATCAGCAAGCCAGAAGATGATAAATGGTATGTATGAACTTTATCATAGTGTATCATGTATCTCAAATATTTCTTTGAGCAAGTGGCAAGCCCAGAGCACTTGTAAAGGCTGCAGTCTATGAGCTGCAAAGAGAATTCAGGTCAGGGAGGCAATGTGCTCAGAAGATGTTAACTGATTTACAGTACCACCACAAAATTAAGATTTGGTGAGGATGGGTGAAGGTTTGAAAGGAGACAAAATGTTACCAGGCTAAGCACATGAAAGATAGGTAAATTAAAAGGGGAGACCAAATAAACAAAGCATTTAAACCAAATAATCATGCAGCACTTTGTGATCCTCAGGTGCATCAGACTATGAAATAATTCCCACTGGGGCTGACAGAAGCTCCATCCTGATATACCCAAAGTGAAATGGAAAAGCAGCACTTTGAAAAGCATGACTGCACTGATGGAGCAGCTTGACAGGAAGACTGCTCTCAGTGACAGACACGTTTCTAAGCCTTGCCCACGAGGGCAGGAATCCAGGCAGGCAGCATAAGCAGACTGGCTTGTAACACCTTGCAATCACTTCAGACTCAACATCGTATTTACCACGAGGGTGACAATTCAAAGGCTGTTCAGCCTGCACTGCACTGGAAGGCTGTGGTTCACAGCACTCCAGGAGAAGGAAGAGGAATGCAGTAAGAGAACATCTGGACAGGTATCAGCATGACCTGCTGGTTTGGTACAAAACATGGTTTTTTCTTCTTTTCTCACAACTACATTTTTCCAGATAGCAAACACACACTTCCCACGTGCTTCTCTTAAGCTACATATATTCACTGACATGGAGACAGAGACATTCAGTGTCTCATTCCAAGCACACAGCAAAGGAGTGTCTCCCACGCTCCCACCACGTCACACCCACCACATCTCTCTCTAACCAGGGATTAAGCTCTCTCTAAGCCTGTGCAAAGCGAAAGCTCCCAAAGGGAACTGTCACTCCTCAGAACATCCACTAAGTGAGACGAGCTTTCACAGAGGTAAGACATGGAGAACATCAAGTCATTCATTACATGGCGTAGTTAAACACCTCCCCTTGCTGGAATACCTGAGGTGTATTCTACCACACCTTTTCTCAGATTTCCTGCTGAAACTGAGCCTGTTCAGGCTCAGCAATCCGGGAAGTTAGAGGTGGCACTCAGGTCAGAAACCTTCGTGCTGCAATCCCCCCACCTCAGTCCTGCCACGGAGGAGCAACTGGGGAGCCCCTGGCACAGCAGGGCTTAGCCTTATGGGGGGCAAGATCCATCCTGGGGTTCCCTCCATGAACAGAGGAGTTTGATAGAGTGTCTTCCTATTTCTGCTGGCTACAGGCAGTGCCTGGTGCCTGTACTGCCCACTGTAATTGCCTAATTACATCCCTTCTCATGGAATAGGAAATAAAGACCCTTCTGAAGGGTCTAAAGTAACTTCAACCCACAAAACTACACAAGTCTTTGGAGTCCCTCCTTCACATAACCTACAGCGAGTCAGGTTCAAAAATTACTTTCTGCTCTAATAATTAGCCAGTGACAACAATGACAAAATTCAGACAGTATTACTAATCTTCTGATTGGCTAATAGTAGGACAAGTTTCAAGTATTTACAGGTTGAGAGAGGCTGATCCCCCGTCCAAGCATTAATATTTGAGCTGGGAAAGGCAAGGTGAGCAGCAGGCAGTTCAGAGCTGTGCTGGCTGTGAAGGTTCTCCAGGCAAGTGTTGGACCAGATCGCAGCCAAATTTAATCTCAAAAAAATAAACAACTTCAGCTCCCACAGTGGCTACACACACTTCAGGAAATGGCTGTATTCTCAAAGGATATTGAAGCAATGTGGTTTGGCTTATTTGGGTTTAAAAATATTCTACCTATAAATTTACTCAAATGCTATGATACAAGCCCAGCTACATATCCTGGCAAAGTATCGTATGAAAGCCTTCCAATCACATGTATGGATGCAGCAGATTGAAAAAACAGGTTCCTGAACATATGTAAAATTAGTTATGTTTAGGAAGGTAACTGTTTTGGTTTTTTCACCAGTTTATCTTATTTATATATTTTTAGAAGCAACAAAGTTAACCAATTAACAATCAGTTTTCAAAAGTCCTAACATTCCATATTCTGTCAACCTTCATAATAGAGGAAAAAAGCTCCAGAAAGTAGTCACTGTCAGAAAATCAGATATTTTTCTTAACAAAGCAGCTGCTGCCAATTCTTTTCCAAAGCTGTGTTCATTGGGGTTTTTTTTCCTTTTCTTTCTGTTCACATGCAGACTGAAATCAGACTTGTAAGACAGATCCAGACCATCTGCCCAATTCTTCAGAAAACTTATTCCCTCTGTTTGCCCTAATTAGCATTTTAATAAATCGACTACATATATTTTCCTTAAAGCAGCCACTGCACGGCCAGTAACTTTTGTGTGAGCTCCCACCCAGTTACCAATTCTGAGGATCAAACACTCCAAAGAGAAAAGACAAAGCTGCACCTCAGATGGCTGCACGTGGCCACTCGGTGTTTCTGTTGACAGTGTGGACAGATGGTGCTCATCTATGTGAAAATCCACAGAAGCAAAAACCCCCAAACCCACTCTACATTACATTTTGTTACATGGTCTATATGAATTATGCACAGGGACTATACAGAATTATCAGGAGAGCGCACACAGAACTGCATATGGTGTGTCCATGGGTTAGGTGTTATTTCTGCATTCTCTAACAGTGCTTCTGCTTCAGCAGGAATGTTTAACTTGTTGCATGCACCAAAGCAACAGGAAAAATTAAACTGCCTTGGAAAAGTTCAACCTTGGAAACACTTCTTAAATCCAGAGTGTCTGAATACCCATCAATTCAGATGACTCAAAAGCCAGCTACAGGCCTCAGGTTCTGAAGATTTTTTGTTATTCCTAGATGCCACTGTTTAAATGCAAGAGATCTGTGTAAGCACCCTGCTAAACAATTTGACTGAACATAAAAGAAAGAAAAAAAAAAGAGATGCTGAATACTTCTGCAAACTCTAATGCACAACTTTACACAGTTTTTATTTTTGGTTACTTGACCCATGAACTCAAGTGATGCAGAAATATTTAGGATATTTGTATTTCTCTAAATAGACCAGAAATCAAATCAACATTCAAGAAAGGAGTAAAGAAACACTAAAACCAAAGAATGACACTACCTTGGTACATTCTAAATAATCCAGGAGAAGTTTCTTTTAGTCATAGTCTCTTCAGCTGGCCATGACCAAGGACCCTTTTAGCTGCTCAACCAAAGTTACAGAACAAGTTCTAGTCACAGCAGCTTATTTCTACAGCCACATTTTCTCTTTTCCTACCTTGGTTATCTAGCTGTCATCAAAAAAAGTCACTTATTAAAAAGTTTCTCATAAACTTTTCCCTATCTTTCCCACCAAGTTCATAATAATGTTCTCTTGGATAAACCAATCCATAATTGCATCAATCAAAAACTACTAAAAGGGCAGTGTGTGCATTGACAATGACAGCACAATTCTAGGTGTTAAATCCTCATTACTCAAATAATGAATGAACGATGTTTAAAAATGAGCTAATCAGAATGTTTAGTTTAGTTTGTAGTTTGCTTTTTCAAACTCTTCCTAGTTTAGGCAAAACCATTGCCTAAATGGTGGCAGCCGTGATAAGAGGAACACCAAGGGAGATGTTACCAAGGGAGATGTTGCAATAAGTGAAGATTTAAAAAAAAAATTTCAAAAAAAAAATTCAAAAAGAAAACCAACAAGAATGGGTATCTCTTCCCATAGTCTCTAATTGTCCAATTTGTGCAATATTTCCCTAAGCAAAGGAGCTTTCCAACAGCAATCACATAACAGCTCAGGCTGTAGATTTCTCAGTAAGTGGGTAATTACTTCCAACTTTTCAAATGAACAAACAAGTTGCAAAAAAGAATAAGTTGCAAAGTTATCACTTTGCTAGCTTTAAAAAAAAAAGTTGTTGCCTTAGATAAACATCATAGATTTTTGTCATGCTATTGTTGGAAAAGATGGCAAAACAGGGCCCTTTCCTAATCTCCTATTATTCGGACTCTAAGGACATTGTGCTGGTTAAAAATGGCTTTTCCAGATCAGGCATTGCATATCCTTTACTTCACAACCTGCACCACTGCTGTCTCCTAGTTAATCATTAAATCACTGAAGGGCTTAGGCAGATTAGGAAGGATCACGTAATGGTAAAAGCCAGGTATTTTTCAGCAGGAGACTCCAGATGAAACATGAAAATTTAAGACTTACAAAAATTCTGGGAAAGATATTGGAAGATCCATGCTTTTCAAAAGGTCTAAACTACTGTAAGTGTGAAACATTTTGAGCTGTACTATGCAAAACCACTTCAGCCATCAAATTTAGCATACACAAAACCAGTCACAAAACTAACAAACCAAGCGTGCACACAAACAGTGCCTTAAGTATAAAACAGATGCAGCATCTGTGGACAGTCATATTTTAGAGCTGAAAAAAACTATTGCAATTAGCACCTAGTACTGCAAAACCAAACACACCTCTTTTTACATAAGATATGTATTACTGTGTAATTACAGGTGGAAAAGAAACTACCGTTCTCCTTTCTCTCATCCGCACTAACAGAGCAGTTATAATAAATGGAAAACTAAGAATAGTATTGATATTTTCTGCAATTTATTTCCACGATATTATGTCCAGCTGAGAGCAACACTCCAACGCTGCCTTTACCTCTAAGTGCTCTGGAATAAAAGCCCCCTGAGTGCTTAAGTGCTGACAAGCCTGTCCACTGCAACAGCAGCGATTGTAAACGCCCCGCAGGAGGGCAGAAAGAGCAGATACACCTCAGACCCAACTCAGAGAAAATGTAAATGCCATTCACCTGTTTGCAGGTGCCATTTAAAGCACCAACACACCTTTAAGCAGGGACTGATGTTTGCTGCTAAACAGTGACGGGATGCCTGCAGTCCCAGGTGGCAACGCAGCAAAGGTTTCATGTTTAGCAATGCTCACAGGAGTAGTTTGGATTTCCTAACCCCACGCACATGGAAGAGGTCACCCGAGAATGAATGGGCTGGCTGGCAGCTGGCACCAGGACTGAGCACCTTCCATGGGCTCCAGCATCTCCCACCCATTAGGAAAACAAGGTGGGACCTTCACAGAAAGCTAACAAAAAGGCAGGACTAACAACTCAGACTTACAGCACACTTCAGTCAGCCTTCTTCACCCTCCTACTCACCCCCACACCCGCTGGTGGAGGATCAAACAAATGCAACACATGCTGCCTTGTAGTCTCAGGGGAAAAAATTCCTGACTGAAGTACAATACTGAAAGTTTGCATAAATCACATTAATTTCAAATTTTCCATTCCCAATTTCTTTTCATGACTGTTCATGACGATGTAACAGTGTATCAATTTCCTTGGAAACCAGCACATTCGGAAGATCTGAGCTGCCACGCAATGTACCTGAAATGAGACTGCACAGATTTTACACTGTTCAAACATAACATTATCTTCAGTTTGGATACACACCAGTTCTGAATTTATAGATGCTGCAAATCCCTTCCCTTTCATTATTTCCACTGCAATTTTACTTTAAAGATTTACCGTTCCATTTACAGCACATCAAATGTTTCAGACCTATCAGCTGGACATTCCCACTGGCTGCAAACAGGACAGGGCAGACCTGCAGTGTGCACTGTCATGAGAATTTCACCCTCTAACTCCACCCTGTGAAAGGTTCACTCCTAGGTTAACCCCTCTCATTAAGAAGCAGGAGCTCATTGCAGGGCACCAGGAGAATGGCCTGAGGGAAGGTCACAGCAGCACCGGCCACTACATGAAGGGTCACCACAGGCTGAGTGACCAGCCTTCCACAGAGCTTCACAGCATTCCAGAGCAGGACAGAACAGGCCCTTCCAAAAGACACCTTTCAGCCTAATGGCTCTCTGCTTATCTACACCAGTCTGATAAAATTAGTAGCTTATCTTGGTTACCATTCTTGCCACCAAAATAACCCAGATGTTCACCGTGTCTGCTTCAAGCCACTCACAGTATGAAATACATCTTGATGACGTGGGCAGTGGCACAAAAAGCCCACTAGCTTAATTGATGTTTGGAAATCAAGCTGGTCAGAAACAACTCCTAAAGTTTTATTAAAGCATTACAATGTCATCCTCACATCATATTAATACCAAACCAAGAGATGGTCAGAAATCAAAGAATATTAATGAATATTTTCATAATCATACTTTCCTTTTTAAGGATAGGAAACTTCAGCGCTACTTGACTTCAAGGTTGATGAATTATGAAGACAAATCCTGATTTTGACGTAAACCAGAGTAAATTCTGAGCGGTGTAAAAGAATTTAGGCCCCCAATATCTTCAGAATGGTGATGGCTCACAGAAAAAGAAATGTTTGCGTTGCAATACAATGCTGCAGTTGCGTGGAAAAGCTCTAAGGCAGCACAACCAACTTGCTTTGAAACTGCAGAGAATTTAAAATCTCTTTTAAAGAGAGATGGATGGAGTACCAAATTTTGCAAACATTTAATCGAAGATAAGATATATTAACGTGCTGCTACAGGAACTCAGTATTTACCTGTGATGTACCCTGCCAAGTATGAGGTGTTTCACAGTTCAACAAGTAACATCTTTTCCACAACAGGGCTTACATATCATGTCTTTATCCTTACACTGAAATTAGTCTTCTTGTTATTAGATATTTATTACACGTGACAAGACAGAAAGAATGCCTAAAATAGGCATATTTTTGACAGATCCAAAAATATGTCTGCCCTTTGATACCTATGTCATCACATCATTACAATTACATGTAATGTTATAATTACACCATGCAGAGATTTATGTGGCAGATAAACTACAGGGCAACTATTTGGATTGCCTTTTGATATGACACAATATTTTAATTACATGACTCAGTGCAGTACTTTCCAAGACAGACTGTTAAATGTCCACTCTTACAAAGGAGGGTTCATTTTTATGTATCTATGTTGAATGTGAAATAAAAAAAAAAAACAAATAACAGCCTTTTAGAACCTTTTTGTTTGCATTTAATTATTATGAATATATTATGTTTGGCCCCTAATTTTGTTGACTGGCGAATGTCAAAGCTAATAAATAGCCATAAACACTTATATAGTGACTGATTTGAGTTTCAAGATCTACTGTGTCACAAAAAACATGCTCTTCAGGCACAGTTCCAAAAGGTGACCTGGTCCAGAAAAAATATCTACTCTCTGAAAAAAGCCAAAACCTACATTTTTGCGCAGAATTCTTCACAGTGTTTTTAAAATGTTTATGTTATATACGGAGAGGACAGTTCACCTTGGGTGAGTCTCATTATTTCACAACCAGTAAAATGCCAATGGAGTCAAAAGTCACATCTTTAGAAGCAGCAATGAATTTGGCTGAGTGGAAAGAGAGGTCAAGGCTAGGTCAGTGACACCTAGTATAGTCACTCACTGCCCTCTTCCTCCCCTTTTAAAAATAAGAAAACCAAACAAATACAGCTTTATATAGCACAGAGGAGGAATTTATTTTAAAAGCTGTACTTAAACCCTCAAAAGAAAAGCAAGTCAAAGCATGCTGGGCTGCCATTCAGTTCCCAGCCTTTTTCCTCCCAACAGAGAGCTGGTCAGAATTTCTGAATTGCTACAGGTGTCATAAAACAACCTCCAAGGCCATCTTTGCCTCCCTGAACTCAACAGATGTTCATCCTCTCTCATTATAAACCTTTTCCTAGACTTTGAGGTGTGTAAATTAGCACAGGAGGCTTCGGTTCCAAGAGAACATACTCATCTCACGGTGATCTCCAGCACACTTTGTACGGCCCTTGCAAGTTACAGGACAGCATCATCTGGACATCATCTGCCATAAATACATGACCCATCAAACCTAGTAACACACCTGATCCCAGGGATGCAAGCATAAAAAGACACTCAGATGTCCATACACATCTGCCACCAGCTTCAGAGACAACACACAGACTCACACGCATCACTCAGTACCTTTGAAACAACACAGTAAATTCAATATTCACGCTTACTTCTTCAAGTCTCTTTTCACTCACTCTAAGGTACATTTTTCAGCACCGAAACAGCAAAAAAATTAAAAAGCAGAGTTTATTACATAATGGAGAGAGATTCTATTAGACAAACACAGCTGATCTTTTCAATAATTTAACCATCTTCCTTTTTATATAAAGCACTTTAATCTGTGAATATGCTGATACCAAAAGTAATACTCACAGTTGCTTATAACTCCCCCAAGTGGGTCACCTTTGAAATCAAACTCAATATCCATGTATTTTCCCTGTGAAAGCAACAGATTTTAAGATTATAATTTCTGTTTAAGAAAAACTGCTCAAGACATTGTTTAAGTTAGTTGGTTGAAAGGTTAGAAGAGTGATTTGACAATCTGCTGTCAGATTTTTGAAAAACAGAAAATTATTCAAATCTTCTAAGTCGTTATCACAGCCCAGGATTTTTATGAAAACAGCTTTAATCAGGAGTGTAAAGCAACTCAGTACCTCGCTCAGTTTCTAAGGTTCTATGAAGAAAATGCACGTTACACAAACTTCCACCGGAGTGCCAAGAACACCAACCAATCCCCGCAGCCATTTAGGTGTCACCGTGCTTATTTGCTGAAGCATGCAGGAAGAAATGATCTTGCAGGCAGCTTTCTTTCCTCAGTGGGAGCTCTCAGAGCGTGAATCAGGGCAGCTGAAGGAGAGCCACTGAGTCTGGCCCAAAGGAGCGGCTGGCAGCGAGCGCCGCTCGTAATCGCGGGCCGTCTGTCCCCGAGCGTGTGCCTGCCTTGTAAAAGTGATGGATTTTTCCCGCTGAACTCTTTCCCTCGTAACTCAGGAGACCAGAGGCAACAATTAACGGGCTGTCACCGCACAAGCGCTTTCGATCCTGGCCGCGCTGGCGCAGTGCGTTTCCTTGACTTCTGCTTGACTTTTCCACATCACAGAAGAGCGCTCTGGTGTTTGCATCACTTTAATTTATTTGACAAGTGCTTAATGTAGTAACAGCCACATTTAACAGTGACAAAACAGACAGACCCACACTGTGCAGAAAAGGCAAAAGCAATGCTGCTCGCGTTGGCAAGGGAGTTAAGAAAGATAAAGGCTGCTGGTAGTAATTCAGCCAAATTCCACCCTCTGGCGCATGTTTAACAGAGGACACTGTTCACTGTGAGGGCAGTGAGGCACTGGAACAGGCTGCCCAGAGAAGCAGGGCCGGGCTGGACAGGGCTCTGAGCAACCTGGTCCCAGTGGAAGGTGCCCCTGCCCATGGCAGAGGGCTGGAATGAGATGGTCTTTAAGGTCCATTCCAGCCCAAACCTTTCTAAGATTCTATGACAAAAACAGCACACTGAAAAGCCTTGTGTTTATACTTCCTTATTCACTGCATTTAGGAAGAGATTGGGTTTTGTTTATTTTTCTATCTTACTTTTTATTAGAGAACATAAAAACCCAAGCACTTTACACTGACTCACTCAAAGATACTTTCTAATTTACTGAGTATTTTGTCAAGATTGGCTTGGCTCCTCTTAAACTTTATTTTCCTTGCTGCCAGATGAGGTAGCTAGACAGGACAGTCTTTGTACTGTCTTGTTCAAGGTTAATTCTGAGCTGATTCGAATTTCAGAGATTAAAAAATTAAACCAGATTAATTAAATTTTTATTTCCCAAGGATTGGGACAGCTGGGTGTTTCCAAAAGTATTTTTCGCTCTGTGTTTATAAGCAAGGACTTGCAAGGCAAAATAGTTGTTAGCTGCACTTTGTCCTGGAAAGACTTCTGGGCTGTCTGCTCATCATTTCTGTAGTGTCATGTCTGATAACTGCAGTGTTTCTACCCTTTTGAACAGAATTTTAAATCTCTACAAGTTCCCCAAGTTTTGGCCCTGCCCTTGTGATGAAGATCTGTTGCTTTGTTCACAGTCAGAGGCAATGAGCTGCTCAAGGAGCATTCATAGACGTGTGGAACATCATCAACTCTTGACAATTAGAAGTGAAGGGGAGGAAATCTCCCAAGTGGAAAAAAAAGCCACTCTCCAGTCTCACAGTGTCCAGCACTTTTATCCATTTGCTTTTGCTCTCAACACACCATTCTCCCAGTGTATCTATCTTCCTTCTGCTGTCAACTTTACACTTTTCATAATATTACTCTTCTGGACACAAGTGAGCAAATGACAGTTTTCTTGTCTCCTGCTAAAATCAGCTTTCTGATTTTACCAGGAGAAACTACAATAAGTACTCACATTCTGAACCCCTCAACTCTAGCTTCAGCTTTTCTGTTTTTCCAACTGTTAATTCTGGTAATTTCACATTCAGTTTCATGCCCAAAAAAGGCTGAATTCAGCCAGCTGATTATAAAGAATTTAAGCAAAAAAGTAGCATTACAAATGCTTGTATTAGAACTGAAATTGTAAACACGTTTTGAAGCATTAGAAAGCCAATGGTAAAGCAGTAATTTTAACCAAAAAAAAATACACGTACGAATGGAAAACAAGATCACATGGAAAGATCTACTTGCTAAGCAGACCAGTTGCTGGACACATGGTCTCTGACACTAAAGCCACCAGTGCCAAAAAATTAAAGAATCCAGCTGCACTGTAATTATGTTTTCATCCGGTCACAGGCTACCACATCCTAATTTTGTTTTTCTTTTTTAGCCTCCACTTTGATATTCAATTGAACTCTATTTCCATATCAGAAACCAACAAGATTTCTGGCAAGGAGGTGAAACATCTTTTAAGAGGGGTCACTAATAGTGCCCTACTAACACACTGGGGAAGGAGAACATGCTCCAATGTACAAAATGAAATGCTGAGTGCTGCTGAAGGTGTTTGCCTTCTGCAAACACCACAGTCCTCAGACAGCTACAAGAAAGCTCCCCAAATTACTCATTCTCTCTTTACGAATGCCTTGATGGTTAATACATGGTAAAACAGAAATAGTAAACAGCACAGCATGCTCCTCGAAAAGGACTGAAGGAAATACTTACAAATCTAGAGGAATTATCATTTCGCACAGTTTTGGCATTTCCAAAAGCTGGAGAAAGAGAAAAACAAATATGACAAGCAAATCTATCAGTAAAAATATATTTAAATGCCAAAATACCTCCATCTGCTTATATATTTAAAAGAATTACAGACTTCTGAGACCCTGTTCATTGTATGGGCATCAGGTCCTGGGGATAGAGTGTGACAGACACGATCACAAATGAGAAAAACCTATAGAAGTCCAGAGAAGTTTGGTCTCAACACTTTCCTTGTTTAAAAAAGCTAAAGAAAAACATACAAGAGGAAATGGTTCCAAAACAAAACTGCACCCATATTAAGCATATATCTTCGGGGTTTGAATCAACAAATTCATGGTTTTATTACCCAAATAACGTTAAATACAGGAAATACTTCTTCCTCTTCATTTCAGAGGAAAAAAATGAATCTTAGTTCCCAGAACAGAATATGTTAAAAGCTTGAGACCAGAACTGAGGAAACTACAGAATGACATTTAAAAATTGTTTGCATAGGACAGTTTAATCAATGCTTTGAAATGGATTTATTTACACCATTTCAACTCATTAATCCTACCTTAAGCTGACTATTAATCAGCTGAAATCAGTCAGATTCACAATGAAAGTTTGTCTTCAGCTTGACCTAAGCTAGCTTTCTGAATAGTTTGGTTTCAATTTCTTGAGCTCAAGTTTTATGACAATGAAAATTCTCAGAGAAAGGACTTCCCAGGGCTACATTCAGATGGGCAGTCACCATCCTAGAGCATGGGCAGGACAAGAACTCAGACTGGAGGACAATTCAAGCTCTAAAACTCACACAACTGTCCAAGCACATGGAGTCAAACAGGAGTGTCCCCTCCATCATTAGGTACAGCACTCCTACTTCCAACAAGAGACTTTATTTATCCCAGTATTTATTTACATAGCATATATATTTTCGAAGATCAAGTGAAGTCAATGTTTTTTGGACAGAAATAAATACATGCCTTTAGGCTTCTACAAACTTGCATGAGTAGACTTATTCTTGACCAAAGAACTAGAGCCAAAATGAGAAGTTTGTTGATCTTAAAGGCCAGGATAAGTGAAAGAATTGTTTTTAAAATCTTTATGCCCTGCAATAAATCATCTTTTCAACAACCAAATCTCTGAGCTGCATTTTCTTAAACACAGTGCTGAACAGTAGAGTCATTTATAACTGCATGGAGTCAAGCACAAATGTTCCATTATAAAGCATGAGACACATTCCTTGGTTTTCCCTAAAGTTCATTGTTTCTAAAAGTTAATTTACAGTAGCAACTGTAGTTTAAAAAAAATAATCCCGTAAGATAAATCATGCATACGTAACATTTATGTCATTTTCTTGCACTGCAGTTTGACTGAAACAGAGCTACATAACCAAAGAAAAATAAACCTGACCACAAATGCTTAATTTCTCTCTAAAACCTATATAAGCAGCCAGGCTTGCTCAGTTTTTATTCCTTATGGAACAAGCCAGTGTCCAACCTTCCAAAAAAGCTGAACAGGCATTACCTGCACATCAGGTAGAACAAATAGCACCTTAAAATGATAAGGCAATCTTCAGTAGGCTTAGCTGATTCCTCTTGCATTAAAACAAAGCTTCACAAACCAACAAGAAATTAAACACATTTGGCAGTCCCTGGAGAACAATCTAGCTTTGGCAAGAAAAGCCTCTGCACCCACCACGCCATTTCTGTCTATATCCGAAATCTGCTTCCAGAACAGAGATAAAACAATGCAGCTCTCCTCTGTGAACCCAAAACAATGGAAGGTTGCAATCCCCCCATTCAGCTTTAAGGGGAACACAGCTGATCATCAAAGAAAGGCTTATCCAGCACTTCTATTATTCTTAAATGTCAACATTTCATCCTTTCTTTACAAGTCTTTGCTTACAATTTCTGTTTCGTGTACAAAGACCACGTTTTAACCATCCAGTTCCCCACTGCTCTCTTTCTTGCATTTCCTTTCCTTTATTTTTTTTTACTTCTCCCTCTGTTCTCACTTGCAGAGTGCTTGTCCCCTATAGACTCCAATTCATCACATATAAACAAGGCAATAAACATAATGTTGACACTCAACAGTCTTTACAAACACCACATATGATCTGGCCATAATGCAAAATTGTCTTTTGACAACTGACTTTGTCTCAGCACCACAACAGCTTCGAGAATTCTGGGAAAGACTGAGCCAGGAATTGACACAATAGACCTAAATAAGTCAGCGCTAACCAAGGAACTTCTGAAGGCAATTATTGGACAATGGGACAAAACTGCAAGCTTTGAGGATCATATATCCTATCTCCAGGGGGGAAAAAAAAAAAAAGAAAAAAAAAAAGATGATGCTGTTTCTGGCAGTCAACATCTTTAAATTAAAATGACTAATTAAAAAAATGAAAGTCTTTCGTGGGAGAGCAGGAATGGCAGCTGTCAGGCAGACGGGCCAACAGTCACCAGGCCCGGGGAGCAGTAAGTCTCAGGGAACAACAGGCATGCATATGGATTGGCTTAGTCTTTTCTAAGATCCATTTCTTCACCCTTTTTTTTTTTCCTACAAGAGAAATAATGTCTTACAGAGCTTGTTTGTTTACTAGAGACTATAATAATATGATCTGGAAGGAAATGAATCAGAGGGACTGAAGTCAAGCCTTTTGATAAAGACGAGCATCATCAAGGCAGGGTTAAGAAAGGGCAAGCCCTCCGAGAGCGGCAGGAGGAGGCTGGGAAGTATGACCTAACTTCCTAAGCTCTTCCTTCATGAGGGAAACCATTTTCTTCTCAAGAAAACCTACACATAACTGAATAAAATCTTGCAGCTGTATTCACATAAAGCATCTCCTATGGTTTTGGACCTCAAATAACAATGAAACATCATCAGGCACAGTTTTCCAAATGAGCTCAGCTGGAGCACCAGTACAAACACAGGTAATATGATCGTAAATACTCTGAGATTCTTACCTTCAAGGACTGGATTTGACTGCAAAAGTTGTTCTTTTACTTGATTAACCTCTGCCCCCTTTCCACACACAGCAGCTACATATGACATGACAAGTTTGCTCGCCTCTGTGGGGGAGAGCCAAATAAAACACTGATAAGCATTGGCAAAAAGGCCACAACATTATTTTACAGACTAAATCTCTGTCACATTTTCTCAATGCCAGACAGGAACTGTGAGCACATTCATTTCAGTTTTCTCCTGCGTTTTTGTACCATCTGGAAATGCAGAAGGAGCTATGAGACCCGTGCCATTACATCAGCAATCCTCTTGATTTAAATACCCATAGCCTCTACTGAAGCTGAAAAAAAGCCACCCCTGGATACAGCACATTACCTGCTCCTTTTTCATTTAGCCTCGGTAAGAGGCATTCTTGAAGGGAAGAACATTAGCCCCTGACACACTGGAAATGTTTTAACCTAGCCCGAAAATAAACAGGCTCAGGCAGTTTCAAGACACAAAATTCAATCAGTTTATATCAGCAGATACATACCAAGTGCAAACATACAACGCTTGTACACACGTAATCACAATCTAAACTACAAGCAACTGAGTAACTGCAACATCACAAAGTGCTGCAGTCTGTTGGAAAGTATAACCAACAGAGAAAATCAAGTATTCATTTAAATAATGAAACTAATCTGGAGGTGCTTTTGACAAAGTCTAGGACAATTTATGGACTCTCAAAGTTGGGTTCATATGGGTGTCAATCACCCATGATAGAAACAAATATTAGATAATCCATCCAACCCTTATGTTTTTGCTGGTCAGGAAAAAGCAGCTGGAAAACGATTCTGTTTATAAAGAGAGTCTGTGATGGCTACTATGATGCAAGATAGTGAAATTGGAGGCAATATTGGCTGATATACAAGGTAATTATTAACAGCTGGAAACCCTATCAATTCAAGACTAGTCATTAAAAAAAAAGATCTTCAGAGATCTGTTACAAATTTAAGGGTCACATTTCAGGAAAGAACTGACAGATGAGAAGTTATCCCTTGGATTTGGATTTTTCCTATTTAACCAAATTTGTTTGTTAGCATTATATTACTATCCCAAAAGGCTCCCATCTCCTTTATTTGTGCCTCAAACCCAGCTCTCCCTTTTAAGAATCTGTTCCCTCCAGAGCTTGGAATTACCAAATTATTTATTTCCTAAAACAGTCAATATCTTTAAGCAGAGGCACTCAATCACTGAGAGAAGCATGCACCGAAGCAGCAAAAAAGCTGTTATAATAGTTTACACACAATGACTTCAATTCAGGCTTTGAACATCAGCAAAAGAAAAATAAAGGCCCTTTCTCTTATTAGGAAATCTGTCTGGCCCAAGAAAGACATCAGGAAGGGAATTATCACCCTAACATCTCAAAACCTTTAAATACACCACCTGTGCTGGTGATGCACCATGTTTTCTTGCCCAATGTTACTATCAGTTAACATTAAAAACATGCAGAGAAACAAGAACAAAATCGGAAGCAAATAAAAAGACCCAACTGATGACAGTTTCAGTTCTTCCAGGGCAAAAATGTCACATATTCTGGCTACCAAAAACTTAAAACACAGTTGTACAGTGTATCTGTACTAGGAGGTTTGTTTCCTTAAATCCAGGAACATTTTACCCACCCTCCTGCACTACCACCCCCTTTATTTTTAATGAAAACCTGAGTTCTCACCTCATAGACCCATTTCAGCAACAGCAGTTACATTAAATGTTAGAGAGTATCACAGATTCCAAGTCGATTAATGACATGAATCTCAAACCCTACATTATTTTGTACTTACCTTTATAAAAAAGGAATAGTTCATATTATCTCCCACATGGCTATAAAAATTACAGAACAGCCAAAATCTCTATACAAATCTAAATTTACTATTTACATATAGCGAAGTTCAACAACTCAACCTCTGATTCACCTTTCAAGTGAATAAATCAATAATGTGTGTACCTCAGTTGTACGAGGTACTTGATAATTCACAGTTCGTGAGGAAATCAAGACTTGAAACAACACCAGTACAGGACTCTTTTCTAAAGTCTGAACTTCTAGATAGAACTTCAAATAGTCATTTTAATAAGAACTTGTTTTTTTTTAATCTGAACACATTTTCCTCTTATTGAACTGTAAGTAAGGATTATATTACAAGACTTCAAGAGCTCTCAACTGGATGCCACTAATCAAAGAGCACCAAAGACAAAGTCTACATTTTACCTTTTCACAAAAGTCTTGGAAAGCAACTTCTTGTTACCTACTTTAAGTCTTGCTCAGAATAAGCACACAAAGCCCCAGATAGTCTCAGATTCAAAGGAAAAATTTCTCAAATTCCTTGGAAAGAGATGTATGCCTTCCTACCCGCTGCCTCTTCTGCAAGTCACCTCTGTTTTAAATTGCTATCTTTGAAAATAACTGGCTTCTTTTTTAAGGTCTACCTAAAATGTACTGCAGTTACGCAATCCTCACTTGGTTTCTAACCTTCCAGTTTAAAAACTAGCAGTCGTTTTCAAGGAAATGTCAGCTTTGCCTCAGAAACTCAGTGTTCTGGCACACAAGCCAATCTTAGCACTTCAGTTGAGCACAGTGTGCAAAAGGCTGATAAAATTTCCAAAGTAATCAGCTACTGTTATTTCTTTTCCTTAGATAAATAGCACAATCCAGTTTAAAGGCATGTATTTACTGAGAGACAAGTGGAAGTTTCAAGTCTAGAAAACCCAGAGCATTCTGTTTTCCGTGTCTTCAAGTTTCCCCCCAGGAGAGCCTAAATATTTTCCTGGCCCTTGCAATACTCTGTGACAAGTCAGCATTACTTTGGTACAACTCTGGATACTGATGAGGACACTGTACTAACATGAAATGGGACTTCAACCTGGTGACAGTGTGAAAAAACACTATTTCATGTGAGTTCACACCTGCAGCAACGAGTGGGACAGGACTCACTCTCTGCAATGGCCAGACACAAAGAGTTACTGACATCTCTCAACTCTTACAGACTCCAGTAACCCTCTGCAAGACTGAACAACCCCGAATGTTTTTTTAATCAGGTCCAAACTGCTCCTTACCTGTTTTCCCAGCTCCACTCTCTCCTGTAATAAGGATGCATTGGTCTTTGTCCTGGTCCCTTAAAGACCTGTAAGCTTCATCAGACAGAGCAAAGCTGCAAAGAAAGAAAGAGTCAACGGAGAACTAGAAAAAAAGCCACAAACTTACCAAATACCAAGGATAATTACAGTCTGTCCTTCACACATCCAGGGAAAAAAAAAAACCTCAACCAATAAAAACCCCAACCCCTCGAAGTGCTAATGTTCCATAACTGATAAAAGCATTCACTTTTCAGAATATAAAGACCCACAGAAGCAAAATGGATACTTTTTCTCAGAGGCTTATTTAGACCTCCTCCAGGAACAAGCAAAGACAATCTTTGCAAAGTCAAAACAAAATAACAGAATTTTAGGGAAATGTAGCTAGCTTTCTTCATTGAACAAAATGTCATATTCTTCACTGAAAAATGTCAATGCATCATCAGGGCGTGTTCTGTCTGAGGGCATCTCTAAGATAAAGGAAACAGGAGCAATAACTACACCATAAACTGCAATTTCTACTCAGTAAGAAGAAATCTCACAACCTTATAAAGCACTGAGCATTTTAAGCCTTTGGGTATAGCTGGACCTGTGCATGAATACGCAGAATTACTTCCCACTAACTGTGTTCTTAACCCAGTAAGTGTGATGTCATGTAGGGAACCTAAAGAATATAATAAGAGCCAACAGATTTCCTATACTAAAAATGTCTTTTCCTGGAGCTCAGACTATCATGACCTTGAAACCCCCGGGCTGCAATTTGAATCCAGATGTGCTCTGCTGCCATGCAGCAACATATTATTTTGGAGAAATGCAGATGTTTTTCTTATATTTGGTTTTCTTTAGTAGTAATTTTGAGACAGAATAAAGATTTTCCTTCAATTGCATTTTTCAATTAATGGAATGAAATACTCGGGAAACTAAGCAATTTTCCCTTGGAAAAACTTAAACAAGTAGTATCTGTAAAAGCAC
>VYZQ01026190.1:18892-30225 GCA_013400655.1 Mystacornis crossleyi | reverse complement strand
CATTGCCTGCCCCTGATTTCTTACCCAGCAGCTCTTGACTCCTTCTCATCCACCCTTAGGCAGAGCTCGATACATCCCAGTTGCTCTCACATAAAGGGCAGTTCCACCACCTCACATTGCTGGCAGGTCTTTCCTAAAATGTATAAAACCATCCACAACAGCATTCCGGTCACATGAGCTATCCCACCACGTCTCTGTAACTGCAATGAGATCATGGCCCTGTGACCTCACACAGATCTCTAACTATTCCTGTTTATTCCCAAGCTGTGTGTGTAAAGTTGCAGGTGGGGATTGAACTCAGCACCCTTTGAATGAGCCTTCTGCAACCTGGCCTCTTGCCCCTAACCCTAACTCTGACACTTGGCTGTGTTTGAAGATATTACTTAAAAAACTCATGCATTTGACTTATTCCTAGTTTCATGTATCCATGTGTTAGTTTCCCCATTGCAAATGCTGCATTATTGAAGTCCCAAGAAGGATGACTGTTTTGGGAGTTACTGATCTCAGACTACGTCTTAGCATACAATACAGAATTCTTTTGCCTAAATATTTTCTCAGTGTTTTCTGATTCTGATATAATAAAATTTATTCTGAGCTAGCTAAATATTTACTTAATATTTAAGTAAATATTAGAATGGCCCATGGATAATGCAAAGCTAACTGTCAAACTATCAAGATGTTTGGTGTGTAAAAATCCAGGATCTGTCCTTTGCTAATATAATTGCTGTATTTTCTCTGTGATTTAATGCTGACATGTATAGAGAAAGCAATAGATTCTAGTCTTGTGCTTGCTTTAAAAAAAAAAAAAATCCTTTTTTATGTGAGTTCATTCTTTGATATGTAGCATGAAACATCAATAACAAAGTAAGGGAAAACAAATAAATTAAAACTTTTTTTGTTTAAATATCATTTGTCAACCAAAGGATTGCAAAACACTTTTAAGAAAGCATTGTATCCTCTGAATAAAGTTGAATGGAGTCTTTCCACAGAATTCCCTGGTCTTTGGATCAAGGCTTAAAGAATTAACTCAGTATCAACCCAGTGAAGTAAAATATGACTGGAAAAAGTCAAAAGTAGAAGAGATACTTAAGTTATACACTCTGATTTAATAATACTGTGAATAAAACTGAAAAATATTTTCAGTCTTGTGTCATGTACCTCAGACACGCCACCAGTCATAAATCATATCCATTTTAAGACCTTGAGGCACTATACAGAAATCAGTAAACACTTATTAGAAGAGTACTGAGTACTAAATGAAGCAGGATAGAACAAAGTTAACCTGTTGGACTTCTGTTTGCAGAAGCATATAAGAGAAATAGCATGGACTCTAACTCTTCCACTAAATGTAACTTATCTCGTTTTATCAACCATCTTGAAGAATAAAATACACTGTTTGTCCTGGGGAAACTAGATTAGGTTATTTAAAACAATTTACTTGGAAATAGCTGTGAAACATTAAGGACAGCCTAAAAAAGAGAGCTTCCTACTCACAACATCCTGGCAGAATTATCTGATTCAGTGGTCAAATGAGTTTAAAATAATGGCCTTCAGAAACATTTTATTTGATTTATAGTAATTTTCTTCTCTTTTCAACTCTTTAAAAAACAAAAGCATATTGATATAGTTTAATATCCCATGGTTCAAAACAGTTCTCGGCATTTTATAGAACAGTCCTAATCTATGAAATATGGTCTTCTTTCTACAAATCATTACATCCATGAGTAACTTTATGTACAAGAGTTATTCCAGGGATTTGCAGGGACCCTCTACACCTCCTCCCTCAACCATTCACGGAGTGTGTACACTAAAGGCATACAGATAAATGCTTGTCTGAATAATGCATCAAATTAATAGGCTAGGGGTAGGAGGGTATTTCAAATTCTCCTTAGCTTTTATATAGGTACTGTGACTTCTTATAATCACGCTGATTACAAGATGAAACAGAATTTGTGCAGCAAGTAGAAAGGAACACTGAAGAAAAGAATGGAGAAATGTATCTTGAAGTTACCAAGATTTGTTAAACTGCGTGAATGATATTTCGTACCAACAGTATGAGGAGTGTAGAAATCAATTCTGCAGTACCATGACTATGATGACAGAGCAGGACAGCTGGAAGTGACAAGCAGGAGCTGCTTAGAATGAGAAGAAAGAGGGTTATTTAGTGATACACTTGGCTGTGAGAGGCGGTTCCCCATGTCAGTGCTGTAAAACTGTTTGGAGCGCAGATAGCTGATGCAGTGATGCTGAACTGTGTCAGTGACTATGGAGTGATGCTATGGATTGATAGATGTGGGAGCTCTTGGCACCACTGACAGATAATTAGGGAAATTGGCAGGGCTGGGGGAAGAAAGCTGAAATCTATTGTGAACATAAAGAAGATGAAAACCTGTTGTTGGGAGGAATACAAGGGCTTTTATCTCCTGTAAGTAAGGAGGGAATTGAAAGCTCTCTGATGAAGGTAAGAACTTAGTGTCAGAAAGTAGAGGATAACTTGAATGATGACAATTTGCCAAGCTTGAGCCTGCTGCCTTGTAGAGAGCTTGCCATTTGTAAATGAGATGCTTTCGACAGGAGAGAAATATAGAGGCAAAAATACAATTTGGTGTCTGCAAAAGTGGGTGTTACAGAGATTCATGAAAAACACTGGCAAAAAGTGCAGTGTAAGGCTGAATGCTGTGATCTTTTTTAAGAGACTTGGAACTTAATCAAAGTTAACCACAACTGTACAGTGTTAGCTGTAATAATAATAATAAATATGGCAATGTACCTAAGAGTCTTTCAGTCAGCTTCTTCTGGAAATCTCATGTCCTAAATGCCTGTCACTGCTGAAATCTGCATTAAGCAAACTCTCCTTTGGATCTTAGATATAGCCTCTGAAGTGGAGAGGAATGTCCATGTAGGTTGGAGTGTCACATACCAAAAGAAAACACAGAACCCAAGAATAGGTGTGCTTGTTCAGGCCAAAGGATCCTCCTAATACAGTACTGTGCCCCTAATGAGTGAAGATAGGGGCAAGGTGGCTGGCAGGCATAGGAGAGCCTCGACTCTGTTTGCGATTATGGTGTTAAATCAGGTTGCTCTCAATCATACGTTAAAGAGGAAAGTTTTATAGCTGTGCCCACACTTTACTGCAACATATGTGAATTTTCTTTACTCACATAAAGTGCACTTAAAGGAATTAATTTACCCCGTGTTTTTACCTGGGCATTCATCATTTGACTGGTAATTATAATGACTGTTCTTTGTACTCAGATCCTTTAGTGAGTGGGCCGCAGGTAAAGTACCTTATATTCCTTAGGTGTTTATATCCTATCAATTTCATTGAGAGTTTGACAACTAATTAGAAGCTACATGCCTGAAAACCTTTGATAAGGTAGGCCTTTGTTTCTGCAAACAGATGTTATGCTGCTGATAGTACTGCAACAAAGTGAAGTTACAATGTGGATGATTTTGTACATATACAAGGAATCGGACCTTAGATAGTCCAAGACTTTCTTTTTTAAATGCCCTACAAAGTACTCTGCAACTTCGTGACAGTAAGGGTAACATTTTCAAGATGTTTGTGGAAATATAGAACCAGATAACTACAAATTAAAAGAGAGGTGAAAAATAGATGCAGATAGCAATGTATTTTATGTATTTCCATTTAATTTCTATGCAGTGCACATATATATTCTACTTGATTAGGAAGGGAAGCAAAACACTTTCTTGGGATAAGGTACAGTATAGATCTGTTTTCATTACTATCTAAATGTCTTTGTCTCAGTAATACAAATATCCTCTATACTGTATTCCACAAGTCCAGACTGAAAATGAATCTCTCTGAAATTTTCTTTCTGTCTCCTGTTTCTGGCTCCAGAGAGTGAAGAGAAGTGTATTTGAATGGAGATTTCCGTTCTTTTGGGGATATTTAGATGTACAAGTTTGCCAAGTTTGTACAAGTTTGGTCTAAACAGTAATTCCCCAAGAAGACCGTGAGACTGAATTTTATTACAGAAGTGAATCTACAGCTAAAATGGTTTCCTTGCCTCTTATGTACTATTTTCTCATGGTTACACTGGGGAGCAGAACCTGATTGTATAATAAAATTTACTTAGTATGCAAAGTTCCAGATATGGAATCAATGAAGGTGCTCAAATAGAATTTAATGGTGATGATGAGTGACAGATGAGAAATCAGCTCCCTCTTCTAAACCTGGACTAGCTCACTGAAGCCATTGAGTTGTAGGTGTTCACTAAATTCAGAAATGCCAGTGATTGCTTAATTTTAGTAAATTCAGTAAAAATCCAGTAAATGCAGGTTTAAAAAAAGCAAATCATGAGTTTTCGCAGAAAGAACTGCCTCCGTGCTTCTTTATCAAAAATATATTGTCTGTACGATTCATGTAGTTGATGCACTGTGTGAGCTGTGATCCCAGCGGCCAGCTACCAGCAAGGTGCAGATGTGTTAGCTTAACTGATAGTGAGGTATATACAGTGTTATAGATTCTCTCAAGAGCAAAACAGAATCAGCTTGAAGAATTTTTACCGTATCTTGTTGCCAACTAAACAAATTTTCTAGTTGTTTTGAGTATTCAGAGAGAAGGAAAATGTGCACAACAAACCAAACCCCGAGGAAGACTTGGCCCTTGCCTTCCTCAGGTTCAGCTTAAGTCAAACACCTCTCCACTCCACTTCCTATACTCAACTTCCGTCAGTTTTGATTGCCTGAAGCACCCACTCCTTCCCAGTCGGAGAGGAGATGGGAGGCACAGGGTCCAGGGTTAGCACAGAGCCGTTCCTATCTGCTTCTCCTCTGGTGACCCACAGCTGAGGTCCCTCAGGGCTGTTTCTGCCCCAGGGCTGGTCACCCACTGCTGAGGTTTTGGAGTCAGTAAGTTGCTTACACCAGCACTGAAGCCATCTGGAACTGGTCATGACTGGCCTGGGGCAGTTCATGTCCTCCTCTGGGCAGTGCTGCAGCTCCTACTACTTTAACCAGTTTGGCACAATACACTCTTCTAGACTTTAACAGGAGCTGACAACTTTTTTTTGCAGGTGGTTTTGGTTTTTGTTTTTTTTACAGCCATCTGGTAGAATTTCAGAAAATTTATTCAGGAAATTAAATCCCCGCTACACAGGGTAGCTAAACAGCAGCGAAACACTAAGAAGGGATCATGAAACGTCCTAAAATATGACTCTGTCATATGTGAGAAAGAGAGTGAGTGACTCTGAGTTGGTATGAGAGCTCTTCAAACAACGTGAGTACAGCAGCAAACAGTTTCAGTCACTTGCTTATAGTGAGATTCTTTTTGCATCAGTGCATGGAAAGGGGTTTAGGTATGCAATGGGAGGTCCAGCTTCCTGGATGAATATAGGTCGTGACAGTAAAACAATATCTTGTTAAAGGTATCATTTTGGTTTTTTTGAGAGTAAGAATAGTGGAAGTCATAGCTGAAGCTCAGGTGGCAATGTTTACTCTGAAGTTTTAGTTCTTTTTAGTATTTTCTCATTTCATTTTCAAAACTGCTACTTGGGCTGCATTGTGCATTACAGAAGTAAATTTGGACATAAAGCCTGAAATCCTAATGGCAATCCTAAAGGAGATGCCAGGATCAGGATCAAGGTTGCTATGTACAAGTCAACAGCTTGCTGAAATGGCTATTTTAAAAGCCTGAGTGAAACATATATAACCAGTATTTTTCTTCTGTGAAATGATAAGCATATTTTTCTTGTTAATGAGAAACAATCTTTCTGAACTTGAATTTTTCAACTGGGTGTATAGGGTTGCCCTTCCTCCCGGTTGCTATCCTACCTTTAGACATTTATGCTGATATTTTTTGTTAATTTTGCAATGTGGCAATGAATAAATACCCTGTTGGATTACAGACCAACAAAATTACACTAAAAGTTTTGCATCCAAGAATATTCTTCAATTAAATCCTGAAGTTCCTTCCCTCACTATCTGTATAAAACTCTTCAACAGTCCTAAGATTTTACAGATTACACTGATTTCTACAGTGACATTTTGATAATGAAAGTTTTTCTGAAGAGAATTCTTGAACTTAGACTACATTTTTTTGAAGATAATTTGCCCTCAGTGCTGTACTCGACTCAGGTATACACAACTGTATTTTGGCCTAGCAGAAGACTGTGGATGCAAAAATAAATTCTTTTGGCATAACTGGTTTGGGCTGAGGTATTTTACCTTTCATTTGCTAGAGGCTAAAACATTTCTGCTCAGCTGCACTGAGTAAAATGTGGTAAACCACCCCAAGTCTAAGCCCTCTGTGGCTGTCTGCTATGAGCACCAAGTCCAGGTGCTCATATTTATAGGATAACAATCAAGCCAATGTATTCACAGGCTTAATCTTATGTGGCTCCAGATGTGTGGGAATGAATGTGTTCATATGTAGGTTCACAGAAATAGCTGATAAATATAATTTTATATCAGTAAGTATTAGAGGCAAAAAAGAGCTTACACCAGCTTATCAGTATGGTTTTCATACAGCAGTACATGTCTCATACAGGGAACCAGTGCAGGTTTGTGTGTGCACAAATAGCAGAAACAAAAAAATTTCACTGGGAAATTCTCTAAGCTCGGTAGTGAGATCATTCAAACACTGGTTTCCTAAAAGAACAGAAATACAACTTCTAAGAATGCCTCATTAGTACCAGGTAATATCTGCATAACTGAAGCACAAACAAGTTTTGATGACTTCGTTATGCCATGCAGCGGTGGAAATAGTGGGCACAAAAAGCTTGCCCATTAAGCCACAAGTGATGAGCAGCTCTAGGCCCCAGGCCTTTACATATTCCCTTGTGGTTTAGCTAGGGCTGTAGGAATAACCTTTGAATGTTTTTATGCTGGTGACTGCATGACTCGTTCTTATTCTAAATGCTGCTAAACTTGTGGTTTTGCTGTGCCTGACCTTGCACCTTATTCACTACAACTGTTTCAAGTGACTTCCTGGGAGCAGAATTATTAAGCAATAGGCTATTCTATACGGTTTATCCTTAGAACATCTAAGAGCTTAATCAATATTAATATTCCACTGTTATTTTCCCCTGTTCATCTCTTATAAGGAGGTAATATGATCCCCATTTTACATATGGAACATAAGTTCAGAACAGTTCAGATTAAAAAATCAGCTGTTTGACGGTACTTGCAGCAATCACTGCTGAGCTGGGTGGGGTAGGTGCAGCTTTTCAGGTGCAGCCGGAGAGGAGCCTTAGGAGCTTGCAGTGATGAAAGGGGTTTGAGGTAACGCAGAACGTTTTTGGGTTTTCTTCCCTGCGGATCTGTGTTCTGTCTTGTTCAGACCCCTGCTAGTAGGGCTATATTTCTGGGGAAAGACTTCTGATTCTGGGAATGGTACTTGAGAAAACTGCTGAGAAGTGCCTGAGGAGTCTGAAAGCAGGACTGGTGAGTAATGCACTGTGATGTGTTTAAAGTGCCTTTACCTATCTAATGGAAGATAGCGGTTATGGGATGATGCATGGAAATGAAAAAGATGGATGTATAAAATTCTTCCTCTTCTTTAGGAGTCTAAAGTGACTATGCTCAGGGAACATTTATATGGTTTGCACCTCTTTTTTTGAGGGTAAAGAGCCTCTGCTCAAAGGCTGTGCAAAAGTTTATTATATTTGCTACAGTGCGCTACCCAAAATAACTGTGTGGAAATACCACACGAGAACACACATGCTCTTTTCTGTATGAGCACAGTGTCTGGGTTAATCATTTGGGCAGAGGGAAACCTGGGTTCTTCCTAGCTGTGAGTTGTCTACTTCCTCCAGTTCTCCAAGGTGTACTCTGGTCCCTTGGACTTTTCTGACATTTACAGTTTCTTTCCTTTTTATCCCTGAGTGCAAGTTCAGCTCTATGTTCCTGCAGTCTTTGGTCCTTCTCGCCTCCCTGTATTTCAGCCATTTCGGCCTACACCCTTTGGTGGCCCGGCTGCCAGCTCCTAGTAACGCTCTGTTGAATGGGTGTGAACGGGGGGCACTTAGGTTTTGCATGTTTGTCTTACAAGTTCTCAATGCTTTCAAAATACGGACAGAAGTTTTCTGATACTGGGGAGGGCTGCTTGCTAAATAAAAAATCTTATTCTGAAGTCCAAGTATGCTAGAAAAATTCAATGGATCAGCCGTTATACTGTGCTTAGCCAATCAAAGTATTTTTACTGCAATTTTTGCTTTCTGAAGTTTTTGAATTAATTTTTCTGAAATATTTAGCCTGAAGGAGGTACTTGACAAGAGATGTATAATCCAGAAGTGCTACAGTTCTGTAAAGTTCTCAACTGTCAATGAGAAAGTATTTTTAAGGTTTTTTTACTTTTGCTCAGAGTGAATATTACAATCAACCTTCATTATGCATGGCAAAATCAACACCTTTTTAATAGTTTGTTGCATAGTCCTTTTGAAAAGGAAAATAAAAATGAGCTGTTTCTCGTTGGAGTCTTTCTAATGCTCCATATGGCAACAAAATCCTTATTTTTCTTCTTTATTCATGTTTTTATGAAAAACTCCATCAGCTGTTTGGGTTTTCTCTGTTGGCTCATGGAAGCTAGCAGTGGAAAAGAGTTCATTCATTAGGTCACCTAATGCCCCTCACTCTTTGTGTAAGATTTTTCATTATTGTATTCTTGCTTTGTCTGGTTTCATTTAAAGCGAGACATGTGCTAGGACTTACACTATTTCCTCTGAGTGTAGGAATTTCACATTTCCAAAGCTGAAAAATGACCGTATTATTATGCATGGTTTTCTGTTTTACAACCTAAACTTTTATTTACTTCAATTTTATCAAACATTTTTTTAGTGAAAGCTTCTTTATTGCCTAAAATAACTTTAAGCTCCTGATAAGAAGTCAGGGTGTGTTTATTTTAAGTATTTACCTGTGTTTATAAGAACTATGTTTCCTGCCAGTCTTTAGTTTCCATCCAAAGAACCTAAATCAAGTTAAAATTTAAGAAGGTCATCTCTTCTTACTCTTGAATTAGTTGAGGAAATGTTGCACATGTTTTGTCTCACAAATTATTTGCGGTTTGGATCAAATTTTGAATAGCTTGTATTTATTTGTTCTTGAGCCAAAGTTCTGTAACAAACTGCCAGTGGTAGCAACTAGCAACCACTGGACCCTACTGAGTCTTAGAATGAATGTAAGTTGTTTTTGATGAACGTTATCATATGGAGTAATGTAGTATTGAAGGACATCAGTTTTGGTTGGATTGTTTTGAGGGATTCTAAACAAGGCTGTTTCTACAAGTTTTCTCTAAGATGTTTACGTCCTCTCTTGTTTTTTAACTTGTTAAGTCTTTGTACTTTGTCTCTCGCTTAATCCTTCAGCCTTCTATTCATGTGAAATATGAAATATTCAGTATTTGTTTTAGTTTTATAGGGGTTTCACTTTTAGTCACAAATTTTCAGGCTTGTCCCATCTCTCCCTATGCTACTCCCCTTCTTCTTCCCCTCCCCACCCCCCTGCCCCAACATTTTCTCCTTTTGTTTTTGTGTTTTTCAATACCTTCTGGTGTTTTTTGTGTTCATTCAAAGATATTACTTTTATTTCACAGAACCTGGGGTGAAGTTTTTCTACAACAGCTTCTTTCTTCCCACCCCTTGCCCTTTTCATTTTCTCTCTCACCCATGGCAGAGAGATCAGGCTCACCAAAACGGCAGCTAGGAGGTAGCTCATACCCAATTCCATCAGTTTTCACTACATCTCCAAAATATATTTGATGGACTCTTTCAGGCACTCTTAATTATGCTTTCAGTATTTGCAGCTGACTCCAGGGCAAGCAGGAGATCAAGGCAGAAATGGGATATGAGTCTTTGTATTGACTGCAGCGCAGGGAAACCTTTATCTCTGTATCATCCAGGCCAAGTAGGTATGGAACAAAAATTATCAAGCAGAACACATCATGTTCCTGCTCTAAGACTGACAAAGAACATGGAGGTAACATTGTCAAGAACAGGCAATTAATGTTTTAAAACACTTTTTCTCTAGGGTTGAACTTCAAAGATATTTTTTCTTCGAGGTTGTCACAAACAGGCCATTGAACCCTTTAGATTTTAGATACTATATGGAGCTTATCTATTTACATGACAGTGTGTGGCAGGGTACTTTCTGTTACGTGATTGCAGGTTAATTGTTAACAATCTGCTAACACCAACCAAAATCACCTGCATGAAATTAATGTCTGAACTACTCACTCAAGCATTTCTGGGCCTGGGAGAGCTTGGTCTTCTACTCCCAAATAGAAGTACCTAAAACAAAAGAAATTATAGTGCCCTGAGGTATGAACTCTTGCTAACGGTGACTATAAAGGGAATTTGAGAGAACAAACTTGCGTGTAAGACCACAAGTGAGAGGACTGCTGTCTTTGGGGGTAGTTAAATGCTATTTTTTCTGAGACCAATAAGAAAGAAAAAAACAAGCTAGCCTTAAGTCCAAAATGATCTGCTCTTATCTGTTATCTGTAAGCTTAAAATTTAGCAAAGAAAAGCTATCTTTTGCTGTCTGTTGCCCATGGTGACGGTGTTAGTAAGAAGAGGAAAGGAAAATGTTGTGCAAAAAATGTTTCACTGCATGTGAGGGACGTAGTTATGACTGATGAAAATTGATTAATGGGAAAATGAGTCATCTAAGTCTAACAGTCCCTATCAGCATATGCATTTTTGAGGGAATAGAATTCAGTGCTCATGCAGTGGCTTTTTACAGCATTAACTCAGATCTGTTAGGCTCTGAAACAGTCTTGTTTGCAAAGTAATGGAGACCCCTATGTACAAACTTTAAAATTAGACTCCAAGCTGGTGAATGTACATTAGAGAGCAGTAACTCAGAGTTTAACTTGGTTGAGAGAGATGGACATAATAGATATAATTCCTTGATCAGCCGAAACACTATTTTCTTCTTTTCGTTTTTCACATGAATGTGCCATTTTCATTTGTCATGGAGCACAGTACTAACCCTTAAAGTCTTACAAGCACAGTTGTGTACAAGGTTTTATTAATTTCTATATCAATAGTTTTAGCCTCTCTCTTTTGAAGTGAAGGTAGCTTTTCTTTTGCAAATTTTGCAGTAGCTGTAGATCTCTTAAGTGCCCAAGAGCCTTTGTCTCCATTGTGAAGTGAAATGTCTTATTTCAGGCTCAGCTTGGGTTAAGCACGAAAGGACTGAAATACCATATTTTGAAATTACTCTGATGTGTGAAAATGCAGGCTTGTTGTCACAAAGCTCTTCTGAATATAAGTAAAACTCCCAAAGGCTGATATCTTTGTCCTTTCTTTGAATCCTGAAATTCTTTGGGGTTTTTTTTTTTTTTTGGTGTTTTTTGTTTTTTTTTTTGTTTT
>VYZQ01026188.1:95401-126405 GCA_013400655.1 Mystacornis crossleyi | reverse complement strand
ACACTAAAACCACTTCTAAGTTGTTGTTTCTGTTCCTACGTGATGCCCTTCCGTGTTTCAAAAGCGTTCCCAGTTCTCTTCGACTTCTTTTTCCCTTCTTAGTTCTCAGTCTTTTAATGCTGACCCAGTGGAACACAGGTCTGCTCTCACTGCCCTTTGTTTTTCATATGACTGAGAGATTGGAGATGACCGAAGAAGGGAATGAGATAAATCGGGGAAAGAAGGAGTGATGATATCACCAAATTCCCTGACCTGCAAACAGCAGAAGTGTCTTAATCTGTTTTGAGCTGTCCACCATGTTCACTGTCCTCATTCAGTGAGAAAGACTTTCAGGGCCCCTTCTCAAGGGAGTTACAGTTGTTATGTTTGAGCTGCTGAGTACCTTCATTGCTGTTTTCTGGCGATAGATTAGAAATTCTGATTATGTGTTCATAAATTTATTCTGGGCCATTTTGGTATAAATTCTAAATAATTAAAACTTGTCTCCACTTCCTATTAGAATATCTTTGCTTGTTTTGTGCTGGGAAAACATACATGGATATAAATACAAAAACACTGAGCTTTTGCTGAAGTCAATTTTTGAATCATAATTCCTGGAAAAAGAACTTGTCCAAGCCGTGGCAATCATCAGGGAAAAAATTTCTTGAGCAAAGTCACAGTAAAATATATCATTAATCATAACACACCCACATCTAGGCAGCATATCACCAGACACTTCACTGGAGGAAGGAACAGTACTGTTGATATTTATGACTCACTTTATTCATGGGTTATAAAGTTAAAAGCATCAGCTGTGATCCCATTATGACTGGCATTGTGACACAGACTAGTGGATTTCCCCAAATTGATTTTTGTTTGGATTACATCTTATCTTTTAGAAAAACATCCACTTTTGATTCCACATGTCCTATAAGGGAGCATAAATCACAGCCCTTAATAAATTGTTCCCTTCATTAATTATAACCATTGCTAAGACCTTCCTGATTGCTAAGATCTTCCTGTTAGAAAATAGGCATTATTTTACTCATGGTCTCACTGAACACTCCCCACTGCAATCAGAAATGTCTTATGCTCCCTTCTCTGAGGGACAGGCTTTGTCTGAAAACTGCAGAGTGATTGGGAGGGTTTTTTTGGTTGGTTGTTTTTTACCTTGCATAACCTGTGAGGTTGGAAGAAGTTCTGGCTTATGGCTTTAATTGCAGTCTGTCTAACTATCTAAAAAACCTTCTCACTCTCTTCCTTCAAGTCTTACCCTTGTGATGCCAGCACACACCTGTGGCTGAGAAGAGTAATGCCGATGGCATGTGCATGACCTCCACTTCTCATTCATTCTGCTTTCATCTTGTCACCTGATATTGCATCCCGCCTTCATGTGTCCACCTCTTTGCTAAACTCTCGTTGGAGGCTGTGACCAGATTATTATTGCTGTTTTAAAACTAGGATATTACCAAGAACACTGAGGTCCCATCTGAGCTGTGCTGAGAGCTTCTGAGCATTAATCAGATTTCCTGATGAAATGGTCAAGGTGAAGTGCCTCGGTTAAGAGTTCTTTTCACAGTTTCAGCATAGTTTAGGGCTGTACTTATATTACCATTTCTACTACAAAATTGGCATGTACATTGACAATCAGACACATGCAAACTCATACTGAGGGTTGGATGAGGACCACTGGAAGCCACTTGCAGCAGTTCCGAGATGAACCCAGGATCCATGTGGCCTTCAGCCTGTGTTAGTAGGCCAGAATGTTACTTTTGCCAAATCCAGGAATGAGGCATCTGTGTGCAAACCAGAGTCGTGATGGGGGTTGCAACACAGAGGTGTCAGTCTGGGTGAGCTCTGCTTTGAAGACATGCCCTTAATTATGCTGCAGGTTTGGGCAGTGCTGCTGTAATAGCTGGCTGTCGAATAACCTCACAAAGCTATGATCTTTTCTTTATCCTTTTTGAGACGCTAATTGGTAAAAGAGATGTTGGTGCTAATGCACTGATAAGCACATGAGCCATGTTGTTACTGAGTTGCTGAGATGTTCACAATTCCTTAATTGAAGGCTTGTATTTCCTTTGGGTAATTTATGCTTAGCTGACTTACTCAGCAAGGCTCTGTCCATGTGTGTTTCCTGAAGTTATCAGCTGACATAATACGAAATACTGCTTTATGCATGTCTATACAAAATTGGAAGGTGTAGCCAAGCATGATGGTTTCCACTGAGCAAAATACCAGGATGGCATGAAGGGTGTTTCTGGGTAGAGAAATAAGACTCTTGCCCTGCCCTCACAGAACAACATAGAGGTCCCACTCAGGTCCTGGCTAGGTCAAGTTGAATTATCCTTTTGCAAGCTTGATATTTTCCCTTGTAGTCAACAGTGTGAATAATGATGGTCCTTGGTTAGGAGAAATGTCAGCCCTTGGACTGTAGTATGGGTGTTTTAGATTCAATAATCAGCAAACTCTTGAAGTAGTCTTGGCAACTTTCCTGTATAGGTTGTGATGAAAATTAAGTAGTACTGTACTCATTTCTTTCCAGAGTCTGAGATTCTTAAGCACTGGATGTTAGTGATTGGATTGTCCTTCTAGTGCATATTCTATTTTTCCTCTTGATGGGACAGTGACAACCTCCAATCTGCCATTTGTGGAATACTTGAAATTTAGCATTCAGATCTGAGTGTATATACGTCAGTAACACCTAGATCTGTCTGTCCTAGAAACAGGTGTCAGGAACCAGTTCTGAGAGTTTCACTTTAAGCATCAGGATTCCAGCATTTTTCTTTAAAGGGCCTGGTCTGTAGTATTTGTTGTTCCTAAAAACAATGAGCTCTGCTTTCAATACATCTGGAGCTGGTCCAGATCTCTGCTGTTGTCCATGTGCAAACTGCCACTCACCATTCCAGAAGAGAGGCTGATTCCCACATTCATCCCACTTGCAAACAGCAAAACAACTTGGTTTTTCTTCAAGTGGCTTTTTTTTCAGCGAGTGACTTTTTAATGGTACACTTGTATCCTTGTATTCACAGAATTGTTCAAAGTTCATGATGATTCTGAAGTGGTGCTGTGATTATGAGTTTAATTTTATTTGCCTTTTAATACTGCTAAGAGGATTTTTTTTTTCACCTGTGATGTAAGAAATGTTAAATGGTATTTAATGAAAATACATTTGTTATTTATAGGTAAATCCAATTATTTAGTTAGTTAATGGATCTTAAAAATAGCTATAAGAAATCGTCATTCATGTATTTGCCAACAACTGATTGCTATTTCCCTCCTGAAAAACATCCATTGTGATTGATTTGTGAGTATTCAGCTTTGTGAAAGGAAAGCCAGACCTGTTAGCATAGCTTTATCTTGCATGTCACAGAGAACAGACAAATCAGTGCTTATTGAGCCACCCTGTAATTGCATTAGTCTGTAAACTTCTGGTGGCCTGGTTTCCTCTCTTATTAAACGGAATGAGAAGGGTTGGAGACATGCTTGGATACTTGCACTTGTAGATTAGACATTTCCTTTTTTGGAGGTTGGCTTTACTGGCTTGGGTTTTTTTCCTTAAAAACAAGACATGGCTTTGGTCTGGTGTTATTTTTTGTTCTGCCAGAAAACTGTAATGCATTATGCAAAAATGTTCATTTGTTCTAAGCTAAGATTATTTATAGGTCAGAATTCTCACAGGGTGAGTACTGCCAGTTTTAGGTCCTCATAAGGAATACGAATTCAGTTTTGAGATTAGCTGTTGTATTTCTTTTTCTAGTTACAGTAACTAATTTAGGTCCCTGCCTCATTTTGAGTGTGTCAGTTTTGATAAATGATATTCACCTCACAAAACTCTGCTGTCTGTCACTTCGTGAGTTACAAAGTACATAAAAAGAAAAATAAAATATATTTTCATCTTCCTCATAAAAGTTCATTTTGAACACCAGGTTCTTGTTAACCTGTCAGTAAGAAAGGGAACCACCAAATGAACACGTCAGTCAGGGTGGGGAGGAGGTAGGGGGCAGGTGGGGATTGGTGCAATGTTTTTGTTGTGTGAAAATCAGCCTGAGATTTTTCCCGGCATTCTAAGTTTCTAAGCTCCTGCATTAAAACCAGGGAAGCCAATTGGGGGCAATAAAGCTAGACAGGTGCTTAAGCATGTTTTTAGGAGCCTACAGCAAGGGGAAGGAGTTTAGGCAAGGGGAAGGAGTTTTTAATGGGATGCTGCAGGCACGCGTGGCTGCTTCAGCTGAGAGCTGCCTCTCCCTCAGTCGCTTCCCTGGGCGCTGTGGCTGCTCCCAAGAAAGAAAACAGCCAAGGTTTGCCCCAAATCTGCTGTGTGACCTGTTCAAATCAGAGCTAGGCAAACACCAAACAGCTTGTACTCCAAACCTTAGGCATTCAAGCCTAAAAGTAATTACAGTTCCAGTCCTTTTACAGTATGTATTAATAATGCAAAACAAATCTTGATGTTAACTCTTCCCAGCAAGCTAAAGCCCTGTTTACTACCCAGTCGTTCAGAGAAGCAGAAGTTAGAAATACAAGCGAAGCTGATGTATGGTCTAATGCTGTGATCCTGGAAAGGCAGATGGTGTCCTTGGAGTGCTCCATGGTTATACTGTTGCCCTTTTCCAAGGGTATCTGTTCAGCTGTGGAAGGAAGAAAGATCAACACAAAACCCCAAAAAGAACTGATTTCAGCATGAGTGTTCAGTTTGCTGGACAAAGGACAGCTGTCATAAGACATTTCTCACAAGCCCCACGCTGTATCTTACTGACAGCAATCCTTGCCCTCCCTATGGTTGTGTGCAGAGAAGTTGTCTGTGGGGGAAGAGGTTTCAAAATGGACAAATGTGTCAGAATTTCATGCTGGATTAACAATCTTAGAACAGGAGGTGTGAGTCTCATGGTTTCCCCTATTGGTGACTCCCTTTCCGTTGGTAATGTTCCACTGGTAATTCACAGGGTGGTAATCCAGCTCTTCCTCCCAGAGCTTGGAGCTGCTCTGCCTTTCCCCCTGAACCGTGTTACGTTTTTGTTGTGTGTGAAATTTTGGGCCAGTTTATGCTATATATTGCAGGAAAGGACAACTACACTGCAGGGAGAGGAGGTGTTGTCACAGAACTATTCACCAGCAGCTGCCGGGTGAAATCTCAGACCCTTTACAGCATCTTGGGTGCAGTGTCATACTAAGGCATTAACGTCCAGCCATCTAATTCACAAGTTTGTTTCCTTGTAATGAGTCAAATATTTGACATGCTGCTTAATGCTTCTTATTTTTTCAAGCATTTTCCCCAGTTTTAGGTTGTCCCAGTTTGATGACCGCCTTAATTTTACGCAACCTCCATGGTTTTTTAAAATGGACTAGGAGGGTGGTCTGCTACAGGAAGTATTTTTTAAAATACTGATTGAGAATACTCTGTGAAATTAAGGTATTTCCTGGCATGTTGTGAAACACCTAGGTGCCTAGAGTGTGGTTAGAGGTATTTTTATGGTGGGACTAGAAATACGCAAGGTGTTGTTCTGCCCATCATCCCTGTAACAGAAAAGAATGACAGAAAGGCTTTATGGATTTCTTGTGCCTGCACTTTCCAGGCTGCATCCTTTAATACATGAAATTGCAGTGCCATCCCATGTTTCTCCAGCTGCCTCTGTGCAGTTTTTCATACAGGAGTATAGGCTGGGAACACAATTCAAGCTGGGCAGCCTTTGCTTAGAATTTGCCATGAGATAGTATATATTGTTATGTGCATAGATGCAAGAGATGAAGCTCAGCATGAAGTCATCCTCTGGCTCCACAGTTACCACAGTGGGAACTGCTCCCTGTCTGTTTTCCTCTAGACGCGTAGATATAGATAGATATGGATATAGATGGATAGATAGACGGATGGATGCCGGAAAGAGGAAGGGACGAGCTTGTTCTCCGTGCAGGTGTGATTACTGCAATTCCTAAGTGTGTGCTGCAGCAGACACTTCTCACTGCCCCTACAGACAACTGTAGACAGGGGACACAGGCTAGAAGAACTTTCCAAATTACAAATGCAATTACTTTCCAAAACACTGCATTCTTGTCGTTGTTAGAGCCCCTAATTTGCTGAGCACTTGATTCGAGCCCAGGACATCATTATGGGTTGGTTTTATTGTTGCTATTACTGTAATAGGAGGAGGGAATTAAAAACAAATGCCTCAGTGCTGATGTTTGACCAGGGTGCAAGACTGATCTGTAAACCCAGATTGTAGCTGAACACTTGGAAGGGGCCAGGCAGGACTGCTGGGCAGTTGAGGCGCTGTGTTTCAGCATTATGTTCCGAGTGGGATCCATACACAGAACCTCAGTGGAAGCCAACTTGGGCAGAGGCAGGGTGAATGCGCTCAAACCACAGGATGTTGCTGTTACAAGATGCTACATGGAAGGAACGTGGCTTGATGCTTCTAGAATGACCTTTTTTATCAAGATGTAAATAGGCAGTGGATAGAAGAGGCCAGAGGAAGAAAAGGAACAGCTGGCACTAAAGAGAAAGCTTGAAGAAAACCAATGATCAATAGAAGGAAGAGAAAACATTCTAGAAAAAAATTCAGAAAAGAAATTTCAGACACACAAGTTGACATGGGTAATCATAATCGCAAGTTTTCCAGTCTCCAAGAGGCAGCAGCTCCTGTTTGTCTCTCAGCAGCAATGGAGCAAAGAAGGCCTCTGGCAGATGTCCCCCGTGGAGCATCTGTGGTACTCAAGGCTGGCCAAGAGGAAGTTCCTTTTAAGTGACAACAATGATGGGAGGCCTCGTGTCACTGATTGTTGTCTCAGGATCTGGCGCATAGTTGGCAAGTGGTGAATCTCTTCATTAATAAATGTAACTTGAAGATGTAGCTTACAGCAGTGCTCCCAGTGCTCATGCCCCACACAGATGGGGCAGAGCACTTGGAGGGTAGGCTCCAGCAGCCAGGGAGCCACTGTATCTCTTCTTATGTGTTGCTTCAAGCTGTGTAGACTGTTGCAAGTGCATTTGCTATGTCTTGCAAGCAGAGGTAGTGATCTTAAGATTAGCACTATAGCAATATTTGGAGAGGTAATTAGCAATATATGGAGAGCTTCAAAATGACCATTGTGTGTTCACAATGTGTGTTCACAGTGTATTTACAACTGCTGCAGTATCTTTTTGTCTTGGCAAAAGATGTAGACAAGTCTTAGTGTGAAGGAAAATCAACTGTGTTAAAAAAAAAATAAGAAAAACAAAAGAAAAAGGAGATAAATACTTGCCCCAGATAATTCTGAGATTAGTAAACTTTCAACCAATAACATAGTGTTTTTATAGTAAGATTTGAGGTCTGTCAATACTTAACAGTCTGCACTGTCTGTGTACCGAGCCTAATTCATATGTTGAATCTCTAATGACAAGAAACTAACAAATATGGCAACACTGCCCAGTAGGGTATCAGCAACAGTCCTAAAAGCTCTCTATTTTGCACAAGAATACAGATTTACAGAGAGCTCTTCACTATCAGTTCTCAAATAAGGAGAAATAAATTTGCAGGAGGAGAATTTTTAAAAAATGAAAACCATGTCATTAAGAAACCATGTAATGTTTTTATCAATAAAAATAGGCTTTTCCACGTGCTATGAATTAATCAGCTGTAACACAAGTAAAAGTTATCTGTAGCCATCCCTTTAACAAGGCTTTCGTATTATACATCTTTTATTCAAATTGATATTTCCTTTAAAGTGCATATGAGTTTCAGTCTCAGACTTCAAGATTAAGTATGTGCAAACCTGTATGCATGTGTGTTGTCTTTCAGAGTGCCGTGCCTTTTCTTCCATTTATGTGAATTTGAGCATCTACCTTGTCCTAGGACAAGTTGTGCTGCTTGGGAATGTCTTGTATTTGTGAGGGCTTTCTGCCTCACTGTGGTAAATCTCTCTCTGCAGTCTTCTTCACCTCCCCCTCCAGAGTGTGAAAGACTGTTCAGATGTCTCCAATCCAGCATTTTTTAAATAAAATATTATTGCATCAAGAGGCGTATGCTTATATTGGAACATGATGCTTGTTTCCATGCATTTGCTGTCAGCAAGCTCATTTCTGTTCTGTCCTGTTGAATTTTATAGTTGAATCTCGTGTCTCAGAAAGAAGTGAAATTTCAGGGGGATCCTGAATTTCGCGGGAATTCATGTTGTTGTATTGCATTTCACTGGCTTAGAGAGAAACTAATTATTTGCACAGATTAATTACTTGAAGAATAAGCTAAGTTTTAATGCTGAATTTATGTAGGATATTATGCTGCAATTGTATCTACACTTCTTTGCACATTGCCATCAATTCAGTGAAGCTTAGTTTTATAGCACGGAGCATTAGAGGAAATTTATGATAACTTGTAAGATAAGCCAGCTTGACACAAGCTTATGGGTAAGACACTACTGGAAAAATTTAAGTAATTGCCTCTAAATGCTAGAAAATCACTGTGATCAGGGAATGCATGTTTGTGTTTCTTTTGTAGTTAAAGATGCTTTAACATTTCCTGAAACGTCATTACTCATTTGATTAAGCATCACAGTTCTTACCTTTGTTTGTGTGGAGTCTTGCTGGATGGCATCATCCGCCACTGGCAATAGATGTATGTCTAAGGCCTAAGATGTGACACAGATCTTCCTTGCATTTCCCACATCTTTCTGGAGTCACAGGAAAGCAAGAATATGGATTTCTTGAAGGTTCTTATAAAATGAACTTCTGCTATGTTTTTAGACCAGAAATGGCCTGCCTGCACCTCCTAAGCTGTGTTCAGCAGTTCTTCAAGAAAAATGCAATTATTTGAATCCTGACCTCTTGCAAAGTTCAGCCTCAGAAGTTGCTGCTGGTCACAGGAGAAACTTAACATCAGTTGGCCAGTCAGCATCGTTGTGATGCTATGCAGGATTCCCTCTGAACACTCTGCTGGTGCTGGGTGATGGTGAAGGGCAGGGGGTTCAGGGTTTGGGGTGAGAGGGAGGAAATCAGGGGAGAAGAGTCTGAAGAGTCTTTTCCCTGACATAAAGTAATTTTATTGCTGCTACTGTTGTTTCATAAAGAGAGCTACCCTATTAAAAAAACAGCAACCCTATTAATGAAGCAAATGAATTATTACAGAATAAAGTTGGGTGTGTTTTGACCAATCTGCCAATATTAAGTGTAGAAGAAATAACAGCTGAGTAATTACAGCAAAAGAAGCATTAAATGCAACTTGAAACACACACGTTTTCTAAGCTTGGGGCTGTTTGACATTTTGTAGTGTTAATCTTGGTTTCTGGTAGACTGGTCATAATCAATTTATGTTGATAAGCTGTCCCCTGCTTCTTACTGGTCTCCTTTAGGTAGATGGCAGATAGCAGTGGGTGCTGTTACTATTATATTATTATTATAAAAGAACAAGTGTTCTTTTTTGTTCTAGATGGTTGAGATCTCTCCTTTCCAATCTTCTGTGTATGTGTTTTGTTGAAGTACTGTTCAAAGCTACAGCAACTTTGCTGTTCAAAGCTACAGTAATTCTGCATCTAGATGAACACCGTATGGGAAAACGTTTGACTCCACAAAGAAATTATGTGTCCCATAACTCTGAACATTCTTCTCTGTTTTGCCAGTGCAGGACATGTAACTTTGCAAGATGGCACCAGTGTTAAAAAGCTTAAGATTTTGGCTGAATTAATAGAAGTTAGCAAATATAACTCCAGTTTGCAAGACTGGGAGTCTGGGAGTTACCTAAACATTTTGTTCTCTTAAAAAACATTTTTCTATCAGCTTTTTCAAAATTCCTGAGGATCTTTGTTTCCAGCCACCTTATCTAAACAAATCAAAACAAACAGTGTGCACAGGTTCCTTGCTACCACAATAAATTGCTTGTTTTAACTGGGGTGGCTGTGGACTGGTTTGGTTTTGGGTATTTTTCCTTGTCTTTTGTGTTTGCCTTAGAAACAGCCTCAGCATGTAGGATGACAGGTCATCTCAAGTGATAACAACATTTAAAATCATTCCAGAGGAAGCTTCTTCAAATTACCTTGTTTTTAGAGAGAGGCAAGAGCCTGCACAGGACCATTCCCATCGGGCAGCTGATAAAGGACTGCTCAGTTATCCCTTTGGTGTCCATGCACACCTCAAATATGGAGCACGGAGCAGCTAAAGGTGGCTTGCAGCAGGGCAGAGTGGCTTCCTACTGGGAGCGCAGGTCAGGCCAGCTTGGGTTATCTCACCCTGAGGACTAAGAAGGCACTCATCTGCTTGCCTGCCCCTCCAGTGAGAGATGCTTAAGTGAACTTCAGCCTTTTAAACCACAGAAGAGTGGAGGTGAAGAGTTTACTGCGAAGTGACTGTAGTACATGGCCACAGGAATCACACTGGCTGGTGAAAGTGGTCGCACGTGACATCACAGGCTGTGGAGTTTTCACCCAGCTCAGTGCCCACAACAAAAGCCTGTGGGTAAGACAGCGCTTTTGAGAGGTACTGAAAAAGTGAAGAAAAGACAAGAGGAAGTCCTTCCCCCACTAAATGGCTTGCAACAAACCTAAGTAGTTTTTCATTTCAGATTCCTTGTTTGCATGCGAGAGCAGGTACGGAGATGAACAGCTCCTTAAATACTGTCAGTATGTGAGGAAAAGAACTAAGTGGGATGCTGTATGACCTTTCTCACTTATTTTTCCAGCCCTCATCTATTCATGACAGGTAGCATTCTCAGCTGATTGACGTTTATGGCTCCATCCCTGGTAGTTTTGACAAGATATTTTGTGTTTGCTGTGCTGGGAGTAGTAAACGTGCCATGTGCCACTTTGTTACTGAATGGAGAATGCCCCCAAAGCCCCAGTTTTCAGAGTAGTCAAGTGTGAACACGTCTTTTACGAAGTTTTACCTGTTCAGCATGGAAATACAAATGAAGACCAGTTTTAGCACTGGAAATGGATTTCAATCCAAATGGCATCAAGAGGGGGCCTCCGGGTATTCTTTGGGTTGTGTTGAACACAAACTCTTCGTTTTCACCACGATTAAATGTTTCCTACTTACATTACCCAGCCCAGGTGCCAGGGTGAGTAGACATTCATGTAAGTACAAGTACAGGCTGGAGGCATTTTTTTTCCAAAGAAGCTGTAGTCTTTTTCTATCAGAAGAACACACAGCCCTAACAGTAAGCAGTGTCAGAGCCTTCCATGTGAAAGTGGCAGCAAAAAGCAGCTGCATTGCACCTCCTCGCTGCAAATCATCCAGAAAATGCAAAGCACTAGTGAAATGTAGGAGCCCTCTGCTCCCCCATCAAGGTTAAATGTTACAATTTCCTATTGGAATTTATTTTGGTGGCCATCCTTGGGTAATTCGTGCTGAGCAGTTATTCTGCTGCTGCTACAGAGGCAGTCAAGACTTTGTCTGAAACATGGGTTTCAGGTGGGGGGTTTTCTCTGGAAAGGAGAGGTTTGAGGTGTGAGCATGCTGGCCGTACTGCTGATCTCAGAAACTGGTTTTATTTCTGTCTCATACTGGTTTTCTCATACTGTTCTTCGTAAGAACAGCAGGTCTGGTTACAGCACCAGGGGAAATTAAACTGACAGAGCCAATTTGTACTCATAAAATAAATAAAAGTGGCCTTTGGGTTTAAAGCATGTGATTTCCTTGGAAGGAGGAGGAAGAAAAATTAAGATTGTTCACCAGATTAAATTCTTTGTAATTGCTTGTTTTCAAATAGGCCCTTAAACATCAGGAAATATCCAAGAACACTATTTATTTTTTAAAAGTATTTGTTGCAAAAAGGAATTCTGTCAAACTGCCTGCCCTGGCTGTTAGGAGCTATCTCTGCCAAAAATGGAAAATCAGCTTGTGAGCAAGCATGATTGGACTGGCATCATGCTTGGAATCCATGCTGGATGGGCACCTGCTCAGAAAACTGCATCCCCTCTCTTGGGATGGGCTCCCTGCCTCTCTTCATCCTGGTGGGGCCATGCAGAGAGGTCAGAAATGTTTTACCTGGGGAGAAGGCTGGGGAATGGAGCAATTCACTTAAAAGTGAAAAAGCACTGAACCAGCCAGTGACAGGCTGGCATTAAAAGCCTTACCATATGTCCTATATCTTTGTTGTTTTACTCTGGTTCCTTGCACAGTATGCCTTCTGATGTTCACCACCCATATTTAATCCTCTGCTGGTTGGTAAGGGTAGATTTGTAGAGGAGGTATTAAAAATGAGAAGAAGATCGTTAAAATGTTTAGTGAACTCCAGTAGCTGCATGCTTAAGCACCAGTTTTGCTTCAGGCAGCCAGCCTTCCAGGGTACTGTTCATTTTACAGTCCCAGAGATGTCTGTGGAGATTATAGTTTGAAAATAATGAGCAGAAATGGTGACCCTGGGCCCATCAGACCTTCCCTCACATGCAGGCAGCTTTGCTGTCATACACAGGAGAACAGTAACACTTCCTCCACTGAGGTATGTCATGAAAAGACTGCTGATACAGAAGGGGGTAAGGGAAGAGTTTTTTCTTCTGCTATTGCACATCTTGAATTTAATAGTCATATAAGGGTGCTAGTCCGACAGACTCAGAAGGTCAGGCAGGGTATTTACTCCCTGAACAGGAAGGAGATGCACTAGAGGATTTGTTTCGTTTATGTTAAACTTGTGTATACTTTCCATAAAGAGGAACACTTTTTTTTTTCCTTTTCTCCCCCCCTTCTTTCTTTTTCCTTTTTTTCATTTTTCCCCCTTTTCCCACATGTTAAAAGAGCAAAATTAGCCCTTTACAAGGTTGTAAGAATGACCCTGTGGTTCAAGCGGTGCAGTTATTTGGGAACTGGTGTGGGAAGGTGGTTGGGCTGACACAGAAGCATCTGTGGCCTGAGGTACCTGAAAGGGCTTGTGCTGTAATTTTGTTACTGCTAAAGTGGAAGATAAAACACTGCAGATCACTATTTCTGCTACATTTTAAAAGAATTTGTGTTGAACCCAAACCATAAGTTGAAACCAGCTACTAAAATCTGGTATGTTCTTTCCCAGAAACAGTCATAGCATAGCTTGTGCCCTACACTCAGTGCCTCATCATGTGTCGCGGGGAGGATAGGTGATGTATCTCCTTCACAGAGGAGGGCTGTTTCAGATTGAGGATGTCTCCCAAAGCCAAGGCCCTGTCAGAGAACATGGTGCCACCTACGTATTTTTCTTTGACTGGTTGAGCTCTTGCTTACATACCTCATCTGTCTCTACAGGTGGCCTCTTGGCATGGGCAGAACAGCCGTGTGGCCGTTCAGCACTCACAATCCATATGACCTGCCACTCTGAGAGACAAATTTGGCTGCAGACCTGAGGATCCTCAGAGCTGCAGAAAAAAAATAGGAGTTGCCTGCTTACACTAAGATTTCATACACACAGATTTAGCCATGAAACCCAGCATGCTTGGATATCANAGATGAGCTCTCCCCACTCCGGCTGCAGTCTTCGCTCCCTCCAAACACCAGGAGGGCAATGAATCCCAAGCACTCTACCCCACCTCTTTTTTTCAGTTCTAAATCTCGAGATGTCTCTGCTCCCCCACCTGAGAAGACGCCACCAAGACCAAAAAAGGGACAATTGGGCCCCTCCCTTGTGGCTGGCTAGGTCCTTTGTTTCTTTTAAGTACCCCAGCAATCGTCCCTTAACATGGGAAAAAATTGCTTTGAGAGGAGAAGAAAAGAACACATACACACACAAAAAGAAAACCTCCTCAACCCCCAACACATGTGCATTTGTGCTGCAAATTTGGAAGACTAGGGTCTGAAGCAGGTAAATCACTTTGTAGGGGTCCCTTTTTTCTCAGATGCTGAGACCAGTACTCTGTCTTTTGTAATCTTGCCCTTGATGTCTCTAGAAGATAGTATTTGCTGATTGTTCAGCAGATCTCTCATACTAATACAGGCTCTTTACCAGAGAAAAGCATTTCAGTCTTTATAGACCTACTTCATTTCAGTATGGCATGATGTAGGGGACCCAGGGGCTTGCTTACTGCTTATAGTCGTGAAGAAGAGTTGGTTAAAAATTCAGATATGTCAAGAATGTTTTCACTTCAGGAAGTTAAAAGGAATAATTTTTAAATATTTTTTGATCACTTTGAGTTAGCTTTCTTCACTTTTTATTTGTTTCTTGGTCGTTCAGCTGTTTCAAGTTTCTGTTTGAACTCTTTGTTTCAACCAAGAACACTACAATTTTAATTTTTTTTTTAAATAAACTTCAGGTTCTTTTGGGTGGGACTGTTGCTTTAAGGGGAGAAAAAACTCCATATAACGAAAAATAAGAAAAAACACAACTTACTTTAAGTTGATGGCAATGGTGAGTCTGAATGCCTGAGGAGGAAAAACGTTGTTGGTTTATCTGAGGCCAGGAATAGCAGAAAAGGGTTTAGCAGGGCGTATCTGCTGCCTTTGCTACTAAGCTACACTGCTACACTGAACACACTGCATTACCATTAGCCCACTCATTCATGCAATATACCAATGTATTTTCCAAAACTAGTTGGTATAAAAAACAGGTCACTTAAAAAAAAAAAAAAAAAGGATAGAGTGCAACTCTTTTAGGGTTCAGTGAAAATCGAGCATGTCAAATGGACAACTCCCATGAGTCTGTATCAAACAAGGGTCTGGAGCTCCATCTCCTGCACACCTAGATAGTGCTCCAGTTACAGCTCTGTCCTCCAGTGTCCTCCTGGGCGTGTGGGGCTTTAGACGGCTGGTGTCAGGGAGAGTATGGAAGATAAATATCTTGTGACCTTCCGCTCCTTCAGTGACCACAGGTGAGGCAAGGTTACCTATTTATATTGAATCGAAAATCAGCTATAGAAATTGCATTTTAAATCTGTTTGCAGTTAAATAGAGTATTTTATTTCTCTGTGGGACACTTCCCTCTTCAGAGTGTAAAATTCTGGGATGATCCAAAGGAACAAAATAGCTAATACAGTAACATCTGCAACTACTTATTAAAATATCTCCCCCTCTCCTGTGCAGACATTATGGGAAGTGTTACATGAAGGCACACAGTATTTCCTGTCACGTTAGGCTCACCAAAGCCACACTTAGCTTAGGACAGGGATGTTGAGTGCCTTTTTTTTTTTTTTTTTGGTGAGAACCTTATTTACCTTCTCTTTTCATAGATTCATTCAGCAGGTGACAAAGAGTTTCTAACCTACCCGTTTTAAAAATGGAGAGGTTTGACTTGCCTCATTTAATGTGGCTCAGGCAGGTTGTGGAGCATCTGGTGAAGTGACCTACCATTGCCTTCAAGGGTTCTCCTGTCAAAAATGTCACTTTCATTTTCATCATTGCTGGTAAAGAACGGCTGTGTCTTCCCTTTGCTGATGCCCTAGAAGTAGTAAGAAAGCAAGTCAGTATCTTAGGTAATTCCTCAGCTGAGTAAAATTTGCTTGAGCTATGTCATCTGTAGCATCATGTCTGACACTAAATTCAAGCTATTTTAGCCCAAAGTCCAGAGGGCCTTTGCAGGGGGTGTCTGGTCAGCATAGCTCATGTTTTTAGCTTAAACTATCAAGCCTCCAGGAAACTTAATCCAGGAGTACTCAAATGTCACTAGCCCACAGGCAGCAGTAAGGAACAGGTACTGTGCAGTAGAAAACGTGCTGCTTTTTTTCTCTGTCACCCTACTAAATTTGGGAGGGGGGTGGGGTTGTTTGTTTGTTTTCCTGGGTGGGTTTTTGCTGGGCTGTTTCTGCTCTCCTTGTATCCAGTTGTTTCCCATGTGACTGGTACTTTCCCTACAAGCTGTGGCACCCCTGCCCTGACCTGAGCCTTCTGAAACAGCTCACCAAAGGTGGCCTAAGCACTTCAGTTAACATTTCAGCCTCTCCCGTGGAAAGAATACAGTCAAGCCTTTTTTTGTTTCCTGATAGGTAAAGATTACTGCTAATTACCGCTTGGAGCTTGTGTCTTTCACAGCAGCCCTTCATGTAATTGCTGTTTCTTAGTAGTAAGCCAGCCACATGCTGTGTTGTTGGGTTGTGGCTCTTCCCAATAGCCCCTTTCCACCCTCCCCGCCCTGCAAAAAAACACAGCCAAAAATCCAAACAAAATAAAAAAACCCAAATCAAAACAAACAAAAAACCAACCAAACAAAAACCCAACAAAAACAACAACCACACACACACACCCCCCAAAAAATCACAAGAAAACTCCAAAGAAACAAACAAACAACCCCCCCCAAACAAACCTAGCCACAAAATCCTACAGCAGTAGACTCCTGCATATGCTAGCTGAAAACAGAGCTTTAGGTCTGTTGCCAACACGGTACTTTTGAAAGTATCTCTAAGGAGGTGGCTTCCTTACAGGTTAAGTGAAGTCATGCTCTTTGTAAGTAGTGTGAACTGGCATTTTCCTTATAAAAGAGACTCTGTGTGTGAATGGACTGGGGGTATGGACTTCTTTTTTTTTTTAAAACAGCTCTCCCTTAGCCTGTAACATCACGGTACTGTAACGAGCTGGGGAAGAAATTAGACTTAACAAGCCAAAAAAAGTGAAGGCCTTTGTGGAAAACAACATTTTCAGGGTTTGCTTCAGAGTTTACAGAAACAGAAAGGATTAGCTAAGATTTCTGACCTGCCGCATGTTATCTATCACGTTTAGTCTTTATCATTCAGTATAGGGAGGAGTATTTAAAATACCATTTTTCCAGATGATATTTGTGGAATTCTTTGCTCTGTAGCTGGTTTGTTCATTGTGAGCAGTAGTGAAATTTACAGTTTTCTGCTAGGTGCAATACAGGAGGATATTGATCCTACGGAGAAAAGCTAATTTTGTATATCCTGTGCACATAATGCCTAGGAGAAGCACCCAGCACATTCAGAGTCTATAGTCTTCAGACAGCACTTGCAAAGTCTTCTGGGTGAGATTTTAGTTGCTCTGAAGGGGTATGTTTCCCGCTAGTGGAGTGTGTTGTCCTTCTTAACACTGTAAAGCAAATTTCAGTTCATAAAGAGGTTTTCAAAGTGTCCATTTAGCTTCATCTTTTAGTTGTTCAACACTAAAGGAAATTAGGCATAGTACTGTGAGCAGTCATATTTAGTACCAACAGCATTCCTGGGTTTTAAGGCGTTTGATGCACGCTGTGCTACTTAGTTGATACCTCTGTGCATGCACCAGGATAGCACATTCTTTAACTCCTGAGAAATGAGGGGAGGGTATTTTAGGGGAAAGCAACTGGAAGCCAAGATGACTTGCTCTTTCCTTCTAGCCTGTGCTTTGGCTTTTATGTACACAGACTCCAGAGCCGAAGTCTCAGGCAGTCAGTTCAAGTACTGAAAACCAAGCTATTGCTTGTGTGATGTGCTAGTAAACAAAACTCTTTTGAGAAGGTCTGGTCTTTCCCCCTCTCCAAAGCAATTTGATCTGGAATGTGTCAAACTTCTGTTTCTACAGAAATGTGAGGTGCAGCTTGCTGCTTAATACTGACCCTTTTAATGACTGTTTAAAATAGCTCCAAGCAAGCATTTCCTAGCAAATAGCAAACTGTTTGAGAAATACAGCAACTCTTAATAGAACAGCTTAGTTGGCTTTAGTGATCTTGCCAACAATAAATGAATTAACCACTGTTTATTTCCATTTTCTGTAATTAGGTAAAAAAGAACCCACAGCTGAGGGACTGGGCAATCTGAAGGGGTTTTAAAGCAGAGCATTATATGAGCGGGAATAGCCAGTTTAGTTAATACCATTTTCCTCCACCATTATCTTAATTTTCCTCGAGCCGAAAGAGCAAGTGATGAATGCCTTAATCAAATCATATCCTAGTGTAGTCCAGATGTGCTGTAGGTCATTTTAATCAGTGCCTTTTCAGCAGGAAGAGAAGGAATAATGAGTTTTTGCTTGGAAGAGTGGAGGGGAGTATAGGCAGAGGGACCAGAAGTGGTAGGTGCTGATAGCAGATGCCCCAAGGATTTCTCAACTACCTTTTTCCCAAAAAAGGAATTTTTTAAAAAATCCTATGCAAGTCTCACTTTTAATGAAGTATTCTCCTGCAGAAGATAGTGAGATGACTGAAATGCATAGTTTTCGTTATGAGCAAACACTGATGAAGTTGCTAACTGTTCACAACCCTGAACTCACATGGTACGTCATATTTATAGCCTAGGGACAGCAATGGCATGTGGAGAATTTAGCAACATCCTCCTTCTTACGGACTGTACACATCTGGCCTCTCACTAGTAAAACTGTTTTGTAGACTCTATAGTCTGACTTTCTCTTAAATACTACTTACTTGCTGGATATTTATTGAAATGGTGTGTCAAAGTCCAACATCCTGGCTACACTGGATTCATCCTTTAATGATAGCGAGTTTCATTTTGTGGGTATGTATCTTTGAAGGTTGAAAGGGGATTTTTCTACATACATGGTCCAGCAAATTAAATTACCTGCATGCCCTTACAGGAAGAAGCCTGCAAATTGCACTCCACTAGAGTTACAAGGTTTTGGCTCTTGTATAAAATCTTCAGCTAAAATCTCCAAATGCTGTTTTCTCCATGGTCTGTTTCTGGAAGAAGGGACTGGGAGTGAAAGCATTTTTGTGTGGTAGTTCCCTGATGGATGCTGGGCATAGTGACACACTGGAGAGCGTGACTCAGGCAGGGGAGGTGATGTGGCAGGCTCTTGTTGGAAGTGGCTTCTCTTCCCATGTGTGTGTTTAACACAGCTAGTGGCAGAGACCTCGGTTATATGCTTGGACCACCATCATATTTCCCCCCTCTTCACGTACATAAAGTGATTTTTGAGGTAGCTCTAAGCTAGGTATCCTCTTTTCTCATGTCCTTTCAGTTTTTTTTTTTTTTACAATGTCCCAGTTGTGAGCTTTTGCCTGAGTCTGGAGGTAGCAGCCTGACATACATTTTGGGTAGAGCTAGTTCTAAATAGGGGCCTTGTAAAGCCACACCATGCTCTCTAACAGAGTTTTAGAGGTCTCGAGTTTTAAAATAACTCCATTTCCTTGAAAAACTGGGAAGAAAACAATCTGTAGAGTCCTTAAGCCAGCTGGCTGGTTGAGCCCTCGGACTGTAACCTTCCCAAGGCTCAGTGCTTGCAATGAATAAACATTTGTCCTATTCTCCCTGCTCCTGAGCAGGCTACGACTGGATGAGACACCCTGCACTGTGCACGGTTACGTAGGCATACCTTCATTTAAGGAGATTTTGTTGTGACGGGTCTTAATCTAATGGATGGGAGCAGCTGTAACAAGTCCTACTGATAAAGACAAAACATCAACAATAATTCTTAACCTTCTTCAGCTGTCAAAGAAACAGATGTTTGGCCTTACATTTCTGAGCATAATTTGTTCCTTTAGCCCCATAAAGCCTCTGTGGCAGTACTCCTGTCAAACTCCAATTGGTATTGAACGGCCATGCCTTTCAAAAGTGCAGCAAGTATTAATTAGGCTTTAGGAAATCGGTTAAAAGCAGTATGACCTCCAACAGTTAACATTTGTGAAAAAGAGGATTGAAAGTGAAAAATCTTAGTCTTTATTGACAAAGGTTTGTAGGTGGTTGCTTCAGTTAAAACATTCAGTTCCTACTCTATTGCCCTTGAAAGTAAGTGGTGAAAGAACTCCAGCACAGAGATCGTGTATCTTTTTTTCAGAAAATGCAGTTTAGGCTGCCATTTATGAAAGATTTACCGAATTGTACCAGCTGCTAAAAGACTCTATCCTCAGAAGACATTAATACTAATACATCTCAGAAAGCCTATTTGTTTGTTTAAGGCAGGTTTATCTCTATCTATTAAAGCAGGTTTTCCTAGCAACCATACAGTCTGCTCAGAGAGCAAGCGAACTGCATGGCGTTTTGTCTCCATTTACTGCCTTCCTCCTGCCCCTGCCTAAACCAGATTCCTTCCTCAGGAGGTCCCTTTCTCCTGCACCAAAATGTTTAACATGCCAATATTTTTCTCGAGATCTGTCATTTATCTAGGAGAGTTGTAGATCCATTCTTTAGATAGAACAGGAACCCTGTGCCCCCGATGAAAAGACTAAGGAATTTTCCCCATGTCTCTATTCTTCTTTGTGCAAGCGACCGTAAAGGTCACTCTTTCCTTGTGCTGACATTACCTAGATGGGTTAAAGAGTATTAAGAGCAAGGCTTAGTTTAGCGTCCTTTCCCCTCCCCACTGGGATTAGATCATGCTTTATCAGAGCAATTGTTCCATCCTCAACATGTGCAGGGCAGATTTCAGCTGTAGCATTTTGTGAAACTGATTTTTCATGCATACATTCAGAAGTCGTGTTCTGCTTAACTCAGTATCTGTATTAGGCACTCTGTTAAGCTGAACATTTTTCTCTCCTTATTCAGCTGGGATTTCTCCTCTTTCATTTAACATCAAACCAGGGGCTGAGTGTGAGAGAGTGCTACTAACAGCAGAGCCCTTAGCTCAGCTCCACCCACACCAGCTGAGGGGGAGCCTACCCAAGTAGACTCTAAGTGCAATGGTACAGGACCTCTTCTGTGACCTTCAGTAGTGCAGAAGAAATTCTTCTGTTCCGTAAGGACTGTATCATGCATTGAATTCCCTGCCAGGTAGTGGACAGTCTAACTGTGTATTATGTGTTAGTTGGATGGGATGCTCTTTATTTCTCCACCAAACCATTGCGCTTCCTTAGGCAGCATTGGAGGCTGCTTCCTGAGATCAGATTTACCATTTTAAGTGACTTATCTCTGCAACCTCTTTAAATCAAGTATCCCAGCTGTTGGAATTCAATCTTGTTTCAGCAAAAGCAGATTTTAGAGACAAGCCATGGAAAAACAAGCCTTAGGAAAAATGTGCAACAAAGTTAAAAAGTTCTAATCATCTGTGGTCATGCTCTTGATTAACATACTAACATGGTTTTTATTGACCTTGAGTCCAGTGCTGTCCCTCAGCAGCACTGGTTTGTTTCCCATGCCAGCACATGAGATGTACTGTTCTTTCTGTCCTGGGGAACTGAGTGAAGCAACATGAGAAATAATAATATTTAATGGTGCATTTTAATTTGAGGTAGAAATAATTTTGCAAGTGAAAGGAGCATCAGAAGTGGGATTTTAACTGATGAGAGTGATGATAAAAACACATTTTTCTGGATGAAATGTGTCCTTATGCACGCATTTACTGCTCTAATTCAGTTGCACTTGCAGGCAGACCTACATTACAAGAAGCCAATAGTGCAGAGAACAGGAGAATGGCCATTTGAATGCAGATTCTGGTACCTGAAATTAGCACCAGTTTAGTGGTGTCTTGGGTTCTTCAAGCTCCTGGTTCTTTCGTATGTGCAACTGATAGAAAATGGGATGTGAGTGTGGAGTGTGGTAGCACCCAACAGTGCTGCACTTTCTGAATGTGAGTTTATTTACAGCTTCCTGTAATTTCAGATTTGCTTCTTGATCATGTAAAACTGAACAGAGGTTTCATAGCAAAGCTAACCAGCCCCACACAGAGTAGTACCTGCATCTACACCACTGAATGTATATTGCTTTCCCTACTACCAGCTGTGTAACCGTCATACTCTAATAAACTGCATTGTTTTTTCTTTATCAGAGGTGGTATTTCTTTTCACTCAGCAGTTAGCAGCCTTTTGTCCCTAAATATCAATTTCTGTATATATCCCTTTGTCCATACACTTGTTTCATGCAGTTACAGTTCTTTGCAGGACTTAAAATGTTTTGTAGAAAGAAGTTAGCATTTTATTGTTGCTTTTTTACAACAGCTGCACAAGCATTAAAGAAGGAAGATACTTGATTTTCTTGCTGCTGTAGCAGTAGTTGAAATCTAGTTATTAGGGTTGCAAATTCTTCATGGAGAGACCATATCTGTGTTTTCAGGAAGCAAGAGAAAATAACTGGCATACAAGATGAGGTGGTTTCCTACCTATAGAAAACCTCTTCAATTTACGTGCCCTGGAATTAGTAGGAAATAGTAAGGTTTATTACAGCTTTGGATTCAGACTTACCCAGGAAAAGCTTCACCTATTTGTTATTGAGGGCACAAAAATACTGGAGCTACAAGGCACGTATGGAAAAATAGTGTCAATTGATTATGTCTTCATCATTAAAATATCCTGTCACACAATATATGTTTATTATTGATGTATTCATAATTCTTGGGCCATTTTTATCCCTCTTTAATTTATTACAGCAGCAAAAGAAGACTGGAGTTTGATTTGATAAAAGAGCTTTCTAGTGTATCACATGGGGAAACTGAAGCCTGTGGCTCAGATGGAATGAAAAGAATATTGAAAAGCCTTTCGCGTGTTTTCTGAATGAGTGCAATCACAACTTCTTTGCTAAAACAGATGAAAAAAGGAAATAGGAAAACCACATCAAAAAATGTCACACAGTAAGCTCTCCAAGTAAGCACTTTTTTTTGGCAGTGTATCCCCACATCTCTTATTACTGTCTGTATTCCAAAAGCACCCCTCACTGCTTCTCAAGGGAGGTAGTATGAAGTTGCACTTTTTTTCAGAATGTACTCTTGTGATTTCTGAAGTGTTCAGGAGACAAAACAGCATTTCATAAAGAAAACATTGTACTGTCTGGCTCCCTCAGAAAAGTCACAGAAGAGCATAGAGAGCTGCTTGAAGAGAATGTCATTGTGACACTCAACACTAACACATTTTAGTAACCAGATATTGTTTCGGTCTTTGTCTTGAAGACACTGTATAATGTACTATGAGAGGAACAGGCCAGGTTTTGCTTTTTGTGTGCAAGTGGGATTGTGCATGGAATTATTCAAGGTGGTGTCAGCATGTGCCTGACATGTCTTAAATACAAAATTTGACAACAGGATTTGAGGATTTTTTTTCCTGAAACTTGAATTTTATTTCATTAAATGAGAAGTTGTAAATTTTTTGGACAACACTTACCTTAATAGTTTTTAAAACCTTTAGATGTCAGTATAAAATACTGTATGAAAAAGGGAGACCTTTTCACACAGGAGCAAGAAGACAACACTTTGGGGTTGGATTTTGGAGCTTTTTATGTTTTGGTTTGGGTTTTTTAATGAAAATGTGTGGTTTCTGTAGGTAATGTGGGTAGAAACCCTTTCTCTCCTTGATTTCCACATCATCATCCTTACCTCTCTTTCCCCTCCCCTTTTCTAGGATCTTTCTGAACTTTTTTTTTCTAACTACTGCTTTCTCTTAGCTCACCCAGATAGGAAGTTTCCATAACACAAAAATTTGGCCCATTTCTTCAGACTGCTTTATTCAAAGGCTCCCACTGGCACATTCTTGTCCCTCCAGTGTCAAGGGGGGATCACCACATTTTTGGAGGTGTATGGGGTGGCAGCGGCCCCATGAGGCCCTGCTGAGGGAGGGAGGGAGGGAAGGGAGGGAGTGCCGGAGCCGTTGTGAGACAGGAGCTGCTCCCGCAGTGGTTTGGGCTGTCATTCCTGCCTGGCATGTGGTGGGATGGTGGCACCTGTCTGAGTACCCGTCGTGTGGTAGGGAACATGAGCTGTGAGGGATTGGTGCTATCCCCATTTACAACTCTAGCTTTTCTGGTTATTAGGGACTGCAACACTTCATGTCCTACCGTCCTTCTAAAGAAAAAATGAGTTCTGCAAAGGCTTACTGTCGCTAGCAAGCATGGAGCAATACCTGTGCTGGCTAGGAGTTTTGTCTCTGGACAGGGTGGCTGTCTGGAAGCACAGAGGTTCAGTTGACTTTTGCATCTTTGTGGTGTTTGGGATTGCCTCCATCTGTTATGCAGGTGGTGACTGTGTTCTTCAGAAGGGTCAGGTGAATGAAAGCAGCTGCTCTCTTGAAGGTTTGCCAGAGTCAACCTCCTAACAAATCCATCATTTGCTTCCTTCTTATTGCAAATAAGACATCAGAGAGGCAGGCCAAGACAGTGGGTGAAGAGAGAGAAGATGACTGACATCAGCAAGGAGGTATGGATTAGCCAGTCAACCATCTGCAAGTGAGGTTTTACTACTAAAACTGCTTGATGTATGGTCAGATCCAAGACAAGGGTGGAAAGGGTTGAAGAAAACACTGGTTCGATGCTGAAGCAGCGGGAGGAGGAGCAAATGAAGTACAGGACATCTCCAAAAGAATATAAAAGCCAGAGAAATGGAAGGTTGACAATGCTAACAAAGCCAGCAGACCAACAGCATCAAAAGCTGTATTGACACTTGGCTGGAGTTTTTGTAGAAGCCCACAGTGAGGAAATTTTCAGATTTTCTTAAACCATGAAACTTCTTAGTTTTTCAGTCCTTTCCTCTGCCTTCCCACCACTGCCACTGATGCTTCAGAAGAATTCATCTGGCTCAGAAGGATTGCCTCCCACTTGTTTCCGTAGGCATTTTGTGTTGCATCAAACAAAGGAAGGCACTGGCAGCACGTTTGCTAGGTCTTGCTACTAGCACACCCACATTCTTTTCCTTCCAAAAGAGCTGATTGCCCAAACACTTAGACTTTTGTAGATGAACAATTCAGCCAAAAAGAAAATATGCCAATAATTTTCTAAGTTGCTAATAACTGTAGTTTACTAAAGTGCAGCAACATTGTAGAAGTGACACTGACTGCCCTGTTGCATCTTAGACAGAAGTGAATGCACATTCAGAGACTGTGTAAATGTAACAGCAACTTCTGGGAAATCTGGGTCTAGATGAGCAGTTTAAGGGCATCACTGTGAATGCCATATCGCTGACTAAATTAGGTTTGAATGCAGCCCTTTTCCCATTCACAGGTCTTTGTAATGGTGCAGGCTTTGAAAAGCTTCCTCCCTGTAGGCGGCAAGTACAAAGCTGCTGGTATAGGCTTATCACCGAGGAGCGAAAGCAGCCCCCTGGAAAGCTCGCCTCCTTCTGCCACACAGCTGAGGCAGGGGGTCTGTGTGCATCCCACTGCCCCCCTCCTCCAAACCGCCTCCCGCCCATGGTGGCTCATCCCAACATGTGCCATTTTCCCACACCCAGTCAGTTATCCTGGGCAGGTGCTGTGGCCTGGGCTGTCTCTAAAAGCTTTGTTTTACCATCTACTTCTGTCCTTGGTTATCTCAGTTCTCTTCTTTAATTCATCAGTAGATTGATTTCTGCTCCTCACAGAAGCGTCTGGGGCATACTCTTCATTGCCGTGACCTCACAAAGTTGTCCCCAGATTCTCCCAGAATGTTTTGAGGAAAAAAAAAAAGGGTGGTTCTTTTAAATTTTTTCTTTTACCTCTCCTAGCAAGCCTCACTGGCTTGTCTGCCGTGCAGGGAGTCCTTCTTCATGCTCAGTTACTACTCCTTAGCACAGAAAGGCTCCTCCAATAAGAAGCAATGATTCCTCAAAAGTTTTACTGCCTAATTATTTGTTTTGCTACATAATTACGTGTGCCACACTAATTGCACAGGCACATTCACTTCCAGAATTACATGCTGTAACAAATGCATTAGCCTGCTAGACTGTTACGTGCATGTGCCTTAATTGTGAGCTGTGGATGGCAGCTACGGTGAGAGGATGGGCTCTTACTTGCTAAGAGATTTAGGCAGAACACTGCACCTGTGGTTCTGTTACCGAACTTGAATATCCAAATACGATGTGAACTGGAGTGTTTCACCCATTAGAGCAGTGGTGGAAATAGACGTGCTGTAGTGACTGCGGTCTCTGGGACAATCAGGTGTATTCCCAGCTCCATGGCGTGCAGGTACGAGAGGTACAGGAGCGGGGGCCCCTTCAGCTCTGGTTTGGCTCTGCAGGGAGATGTGTTTCAGTAGCAGGAGAACACATCTTCATTAACCGATTTTCTGTGTCCATTCAAGATACATTCTTGTGGCTGCAGAGGACATGTGTTTAGCTACCACTGTCACTGGTGGATTTGATCTGTCTGATTAGAAGCAAATATTAGCGGGAGCATAACTGCATACCCATGGTTTGTGAGAAAGGGGAAAGCTGGCAGTCCTGCACTTTGCACAGACTGCTCTAGGTGCCTGCATACTCCTTTTTGCACCAGCAAGTAAAGCAGGGAAGATGTAACCCCAATTATGGAAAAGGTATTGCAGTTTTAAATCCTGTCACTTGAATACCCATTGTGTACATGGAGCTCTGCCAGAAAATCAAGAGCAGTTCTAGCCCATTCAGGTTAAAAGAAACTTTTATCTATGATTCTTCCATTCTGTCTGTGCCTACTTGAAAAAGTAAATACTTTTTATACTTGCTCTGTAATTGTGTGCAGAACATCTGAGTTCTTGAATATATCATTAGCAAGACTAAAGAAGAAACTGGCCACATTTAGATACTTAAATGATGAAAAATACAATATGCTTTACAAAAAGAACTGCTAGAAACTTCAGCTGGAGTATTTCTAAGCTCAGTAGAAAATGAGGAAGTGAAGCGAGTAAAACCAGTGAAGTTTGTCAAGTAAAATAGACAAAATCAGGTTGGTTTTTTTTAAAGATTTTTTTCCAATGTTTAAGTATTAAGAAGAAAATATCTAATGGCTGAAGTCAGCATTGTCTTCAATTGTGTACAACTACATAATTAGACAGAAGGCTCTTCAGAGTGTTTTTTAGAAAGAGCTCTTCTGGATGACTGGCTGTAATTTTTTAAGGTGTGTCAAATGCATTTGACTGCCTATATGAATTCAGCGGCAATGTGGTTGTTCAGGTCACTGGTAAGTGCCATTGTGTTCCTTGTTGATCATCTTGTTCTGCAGTGTGTATTAATAGCATGCTGGATGAGGGACAGCAAGGTGGGGGTGACCACCAGACAATGGAGCTCTTGTTGGTAGCCAGAGTTCATGGGGTTTGAGCATTGCCATTTGCTTTCAAAGCCCATGCCTCACACTTGGAAATACATGTGGAGAGCAAGACAGAGACCTCAGATACCACCCTTCTGTTTTAAAAGGAGAGTCAAAGTGAATAATGTATCACTTCTGGTTTTCATTATTTAGGAAGTTAGTAAGAGTTAGCAAGTGCTTCTTGAAGAACCATGTTTAAAATGTCCTTTTTATTTTTGGTGGTTTGGATTGGTTTTGCCTTTTAGCAGTATAGAATTATTGAGAAGTTAATTGACGTGTTACCAACTTAATCAGAAGTTCCTTCAGAACTTTACTCACAGGAAGTTCATTAGGCCACTTGACCAGTAAAATCTGCCTGTTTATGAGCGTAAACAGTATTTCTTTCAATAACCTCCCTGTGACTAGAGGCAACAAGTCTGGGAGAAACATGAATCCAGTACATCTGCACTACAGATCAAAGAAGTGGGAGGGAGGAGACTATGACTGCAGTCCCTGTCATGCTCCTTGTGATCTTCATGCTGTGGGAGTTGCAGATGTCTCCCAAGCGCAGCTGTGTGTGGGTTTCCATGTGGGATGGAAAAAGACCCGATGTCTTTAGAGCATTGTATAATTCTCCATGTTTGATGACCAGGACTGAGCCACTGAGAACTGAACATTCCCTGCCGTTGCCACATCCTTTTTCCTAATTTGGTGTGAACCACTGACGCTATCTGCACATTAGCATCTGTTTCTGCAAAGCACAGGCAGTAATATTTTTCATCTGTAGAAGCATTATGAGATTTTCTTTAGGTGTGGAAAGCATTTTTAGAGTACCAAGATGATATTGTGTACTGCATGTGCAAATCTTTGAAGAATCTAAACTGCCAAGTTACTGTTAACTTAGAAATTCAGAGCTAATTCCTAGTCACAGACCAAAACATAGGCATGAAGTAATGACAAAGTGAGGATGATAAGCAATTGGGAGATTCTTAAATGGAAGTTTGTTGTTGTTTTAGTACCTTTTCCAGCGTATGGTAAGGTAACTTCCTATTTTTTATGTTAATGGCTTGCCTTGCTTTCCCACGCTCTGAGGGAATGCTTTAATCTCAAGTTTAAGAAGTGCTAGGATTTGTTTTCTAGATGGTGTTTGCTCTGCAAAAAATTAGGTGTTCTTTTTTTAAGACTTCATCATAATTTTGCTCTCTTTTATTTTAGAAATCTTCCAGAATCTCTGAGGATGACATCAGGTTAAGAAAAAACAGAGACCAAAACTGTGCCAATTTCTTGGAGCCAGCTGCTGTGCTTGCTACAAAGGAAGAGAAAATGGAAATTGAAGTTCCAGTTTCTGAACACAAAAGCATCACCACAGTGGCTTCACCGCATCCCGTAGACAATCCAACTCATTTCTTTTCCCCTGCTTCCAGCCGAAATGGACTTAGGGACAGGCATGAATCCCTGGACAGTGAAGTTGCTAAAGAGATCAGATACCTAGATGAAGTGCTGGAGGCAAATTGCTGCGATTCTGCTGCAGACAGTACATTTAATGGGACATCCTCCCCTGAACCAAGTGTAGTCTCCGTTATGGATGGCTCAGGAGCATCTGCTAATGTCAATAAAGAGTCAGTATCCAGTGGAAGGGAAGAAAGCGTAGCAGACAAGCAGGCATCCTTGGAAGCTGAGCCATGTGAAGCTAGTATAACAGATGAGAACCTGAAATCTAATGGCCATTCCTTGGGTGGACTGAAAGAAGACACTAGGGAGAGTCTGAAGGTGCCAGGAAGTCCCACTTCTTCAAACAGTTCTAGAAGATCCTCTAAGGATGGAGAAACAGCTCTTACAACCCTGAAGAAAGAGGCAAAGTTTGAACTGCGAGCCTTTCACGAAGAGAAAAAGCCCTCAAAGCTCTTTGAAGATGAGGAAGAGAAGGAAAAATACAGAGTCCGCAAAGTGAGACCATCGGAAGAAATGATGGAACTTGAAAAGGAAAGAAGGGAACTCATTAAAAGCCAGGCTGTCAAGAAAAACCCCAACATTGCTGCGAAATGGTGGAACCCTCCTCAGGAGAAGACCCTGGAGGATCAACTGGATGAAGAGCATCTGGAGTCTCACAAGAAGTACAAGGAGCGCAAGGAGAGGCAGCAACAGCAGCAAGGTGCAACACCAACATCCCCCAAACAGGTCAGCTGCTCCTTTGTACCCCCAGAGCCATTGAATATCAAGAAAGAAGATATTGTCACAGAGCAAATTGACTTCTTGGCTGCCAGGAAGCAGTTCCAGCTGATGGAGCATTCAGGTCCAACTCAGGGTCAGGCCCTGCCAAGGCGGTCAGGAACACCCAAAATGTTCTCCATCAAACCCTTCTACAAAAGCCTCAATTCTCCGTATGTGGACAGGCCAGTGTCCTCTGTGACAAGATCTGTTTCAGTGTGTGGGCAAACTGGACAGCTTGAGGGTAACAATGTCACGGTTGTCAAAGCACAGAAAGTCTCCTGCAGCTCAGAAGATGACAAAAGCGCTCAGACTATCACAGCTGACACAGCAAGAGAGTTACCTTGCAGTGATAGCCCCAAAGCTGGACCAGCCTCAAAGCTGTGGGCAGAGGATGGAGAATTCATGAGTGCAAGGGCAGTCTTCACAATGGTGAAGGATGATGGACAGGGAATTCTAGACCACTTCCCAAAGTCAGGCAGCGCCTCTTCCCCTCCAGAAGAGCTTGACTCTGGTTTGGATGACTTGTCTGTCAGGTCTCAGGATACCACCGTCTTGGAGACCCTTTCCAATGACTTCAGCATGGATAATATAAGTGACAGTGGTGCCTCCAATGAGACCATGAGCGCCCTGCAGGAAAGTTCTCTAGTGGATTTCTCCCTGCCACAGACCCCACAGGCCGACACTCCGGCAGAGTGCAGGGCTGAAGGCATCTCCAAGTCTTTCAGTGACCCAGGCTGTGATTCACCCTCCTCTGCCTTGGCAGACTCCATGCTGATGGACGACCAGCTGGAGTACCATGCTGGCCTGCTGGTTCAAAACGCCATCCAACAAGCCATAGCTGAGCAGGTGGATAAAGGAAACTGCAAAGAAGAAGAAATTCCAGCAGAGAAAGAGTTCTCAGCCAAAGAGCAGCCAGCTGGCACTGGGCCAGCTCCAGCCTCCAAGGAGCACCAGAACCCAATGTTTGAGCCACCCCAGGTGTCTTCACCAGTTCAAGAAAAAAGGGACACCATACCAAAGACTTCAAAAGAGGAAGACTCAGGACTCAGGGAAGGAAAGAATTTGCAGCAGTCACCCATGTACTCAGCCAGCCAGCCATTCCTTGTGGAGGAAAACAGGCATGAAGTCAGCTATTTCAGCAAGTATTCAGAGGCAGCTGAGCTTAGGAGCACCGCCTCCATCCTGGCCACACAGGAGCCTGAAGTGACCGTGGGCCCTTTCAAGTTACGGTCAAGGAAACAGCGGACTTTGTCAATGATAGAAGAAGAGATCAGAGCCGCCCAGGAACGAGAAGAGGAGCTGAAGAGGCAGCGGCAGGGTCTGCAAATGGCACCAAGCCCTGTTACAAAGAGTGCACCACCAATGCCCACCAGAACCGTGTCTTACAAAACTGCACCAGGTAAGAGCCCAAAGCGTCAGAGGGGAAGTGAAATGTGACTGAAGGGTCATGTATGGTTTAGTTTTATGTCATTTTTTAATGAAAACATTGTTTTGCATGGGGCAGGAGGGCAGGTGACTTCATCTGCCTGGAAACTGCATAAGACAGCTTAACTTTCTGTCTGTGAGCACACTTGCAGAAGGTTCTGGTTTTTCACAGATGTAGTGCAGAGATTCTGATCATCCTTACTAAACCCTGCCACACTGTAGCACGACATTTCCATCACTGTGCTGCTCAGACCCACTGAAACCTAGGATCATCTCAAGGAAGGACAGCACCAGTTTTTGCAGCTGTGTGGATATTTGAAAGACTAACATAGAAGGCCTTTCTTAATAGGCTTCCGGTTCTCTTACATGTCATTAGGGAAGTGCAAAAGTAGTGGAGGTGTGCAGATTCTGGGGTTTTGAATCAGATTTCTTTTTCTGTGTGTTGTCCTTTCTGTTTTCAGGTCCTGGTCTTAATGAACTTTGTCTTGTAAAATGATATCCAGACCTGTGAGTTGCCACATATTTTAGCTGGTGTCATTCACTACTGAATTAAACAGCCATCACAAACGAAATGTTCAATAGATTCTGTTTAAGTCCTCTTGAGTGATCAGTTTCTGAGTTCTTTTGGTGACATTCACAGCAGTTACAGCCTATCTCTCTCCCTCCTCCCCTTCTCAAGAAACAGTATCTAGCACTGATGCCTTCTAAATATAATACAAAAAAAAACAA